>JXCR01138587.1:98607-115932 GCA_002079205.1 Phalaenopsis hybrid cultivar | reverse complement strand
CCAATATTTCGGATGATTTTTATGTAATTATCCCTAGATTTTAACTTCTAAGCTAACCAATAATTAGGGTTGTTAATAATCTAAGCTAGACTCATTTATTTCGATCCGATCTTGTTCCAAGCAAAAATTCAAATCAATTTTCGAGCAACTAATGATTTTCGAGCTAAATTCGTTAAATTCATAATTCTAACATCACAAAGATTTACAACAATCGGCTCAACAAAATTCAATCCAAATTTTTTCCTCATAACTCAGTTAATTTATTTAAATCCGGTCCCAATCCAAGCCAAATTTCAAATCAAGTTACAAACGTGAAGCTAAATTCAGAGCCTACCAGCAAAGCTATCATAATAATAAAACATTAAAACAATAATGAAGCGGCTGTCAAAGCTGCTTCTAAATATTCACGGAATAATTGCAAAAAAAGACGCTTCTCAATATTTAAGTAATAATGGCAAGAAAAGACATACTCGCCGTGGGATTTGGCCATAAAATTTGGCGCAAAGAAAGATTAAGGAAAATATTGTGAAGGCCCAGTCTCGATGGCTCCTAATTCCCGTTAACCCGCCGCGTATCACTATTTACGATTATTTATCCTTAATCTTTAACCGTAGATATATAATCTTGTCCGCAGTCTTCCTCTCCATTCATTAAAGAAGCCCCAAACCGATATATTCTCCGAGTACGTAGGTTCATGCCATCTTCCTCCTTCTCCTCCTTCTTGTCCTCCGTCTTCCTCTTCTCTCCACATACATTTCTCCTCGATTAATTGCCTCTAATAAATGCTTAATCGGTCGTTTCAGGGACATCCCACCTCTTCTTACCCTTTCTAAATCCCCACAAATATAAATCAATCCACCTTTATTCTTCCACTGCACTCAGTTCTTCTCGTCCTCACCCCTCTGTTTTCCTAGCATGGACAAAAAATACAGCGAAGAAGAAATCAACGACCACGATTTCTATATGAACATTGAAGAGCGAATTCTGAGCTTAATTTCAGATGAAGAGGACGAAGAACCAAAAATTAAAAACAGAGCTCCTCAGCTCGCTATCAATGGAAAAAAAAATCATTTTTTTCGAATTGTTATTCTATTGTTCATGCGAGCTGGTATGGATTGTTTGACATTGGAGAGCAGCGGCAGAGAGTATGTTTTGGAGGTTGGGATTGGGAGAAGAGAGCACGGGAAAGGTGTGGGACGAGCAGATTGGGAGGATGGAGAGTGCCGGTGGTGGCAGAGCGCAGAGGAACAGGAGTTTTTATTCCCAGATTATCTTAGTGCTCTGCTATTGTGATCAGTTATCTCTGAACAAGTCTTTTATAGTTATATTTGATTCCTTTTTTTATTATTTTGAAATTATAAGGGAACTATTTGTTATAGGGAAACAAAAGTATACATTTGTTTTTAATTTTTAGGTATTTGGCTTTCAATAAAATAAATGAGAAATAATCTTTTTAAGAAATTAAAATCTTATGAAGAAATTTAGTTATTTTTATTAATTATGGGTGAGTGCTCCAAGTCATTATCTTGAGATTCTTGATTTTATTTTCCACCAATGTGTTATGCATTCAACGCTATTTAGAAAGTCTTTTGAGACAATTTTTTAGGGTTATGAAATTTAGTTGAATATTGACAATTTTCAATACGTGTAGATGAGACCTTTGTGCATNGGGTTATGAAATTTAGTTGAATATTGACAATTTTCAATACGTGTAGATGAGACCTTTGTGCATTGCATCGTCATGTTTTTTTTCATTTACATGATCAAAATTGTTATGTGGATCAAGAAAATTAAATAAAAAAAAATCAATTAAAATGTCAAATTTTGNATTTACATGATCAAAATTGTTATGTGGATCAAGAAAATTAAATAAAAAAATTCAATTAAAATGGCAAAATTTGATATTGTTATNCTCAATTATAACAGCATAAGAAAAAGCCTATAATTTAAAAATTCAAAATGAATTTGCTTTTTTAATAATGTTTACCCATATGACTAATGACATGAATGGAGTATTAAAAATAAATGGTTAAAATTTCTNGAGAAGAGGGCAACAAACAATCTCAATTATAACAGCATAGTAAAAAGCCTATAATTTAAATATTCAAAATGAATTTGCTTTTTTAATAATGTTCACCCATATGGCTAATGACATGAATGGAGTATTAAAAAAAAATGGTTAAAATTTCTTTTTTTATTTATTGTCNTAAATAATGTTCACCCATATGACTAATGACATGAATGGAGTATTAAAAATAAATGGTTAAAATTTCTTTTTTTATTTATTGTGAACATTCATCCACTTCTTTTGCATTATTTTCTTTAATTTCTTTTTAAAATTTTTTAGCCAAAAAATCACATAATATGAATTGAATAAGTTGTACTTTCAAGGGTTGTATGAGATAATTTGAGCAAAAAATTACTTTTTTTTTAAAATTTTGTGCTTTGAGGGTCACGTTTTGCTTTTTTATTGGTGAGATGAGAAAAAANCAAAAAATTACTTTTTTTTTTTTTTTACTTTTGTGCTTTGAGGATCAAGTTTTGTTTTTTTATTGATGAGATGAGAAAAATATATTTGTTTTTCATATTTACGTATTACTTTCTTGATATCCCCATATTCCTCCAAGATGAACTGCCACGNTCATATTATGAATTGAATAAGTTGTACTTTCAAGGGTTGTATGAGATAATTTGAGCAAAAAATTACTTTTTTATTTAATTTTGTGCTTTGAGGATCAAGTTTTACTTTTTTATTGATGAGATGAGAAAAATATATTTATTTTTCATATTTATTTATTACTTTCTTGATATCCCGTTATTCCTCCAAGATGAACTGCCACAAAATCCTAACCTCAAATCCACTCCCAATCACATCTAAAGTTCTCAACCAAGCAATGCAAGGCTAGCATCAAGTTTTATTCTCTTCTTATCGGGATCCAAATCAGTTCACTAAATCAACTCATCTACTCCTTATCATAAATATATGCTAAGTTATTCATTCGCAAGTATTTTTTTGCTATTTATTCTACCTAAAAAAGATTTCTTTAATTATTTTTTAAATAAACCTGAATTAACCATCTAAAGCAGTCCTGACATTGAAATCAATGAAAAAGCTATTTTAGGAGATTTGACGCTTAAAAAAGAGAAATAATAGACATCCGTAATTTAAACGCTAAAAAATGATTTTATCCTCCAAAAAAATATGACAAATGTCAGGTCNGTTGGATTATGATGCGGTGATCGCTGCTTGTTCGCGAAGCGGATGTTCGCCCTGGGCCGGCGGTGACCGGCCGCGGTTTGATTCCGACGGTTACTTGCCTTCTGTAATGGTAATTTTATATATATAATACACAGTTGGTAGAGTTAGAGAAAATTTGATTACTTGGAAGTTCATTTTATAGTAAGGTTTATTAGGAGAAAATGTTACATNATATATATATATATATATATAGATATAATCTCACTTTGGGTCAATATTTAATTGATATATCATAGGTGATAATCCGATATAGTGCCAATAGCTTACATGTAAGTGGGAACGACCTCTGACCCCTTCAATACTTGATTTATTAAGTGTAAGTCATGTCTAAGTGGCCGTTTATTTGGCATCAATAATTTATCTTATGTAGCATTCCCTTGTTCCACGTACTCTCTCTCTCTCTCTCTCTCTCTCTCTCTCTCTCTCTCTCTCTCTCTCTCTCTCTCTCTCTTGAATTTCAATTTACCTGTGAATCACATTAAAAAAATACAGGGTAAGTAAGGGAAGAGAAATTGAGTGAGAGAGGTGAGGAAAAATGAACATTAATCTATGTTTATTTATTCATAAAATGATTTTTAAAGGAGATGATATAATAATGATATTATATTTTTGCTCCTACTTTAAATGGGTCCATACTTAAATGTTTTTGGTATTTTAAATGTTTGGACTTGTCTAGTTGTTCTCTAGCTCTGCAGACTAAGTTTAATTAACTTATAGTTTGCAAGATCAGCTCGGCCAACTGTGTTTGGTTGGTCTGGATGACCGACGTGATCTGCTCGAACGATTGAGCTTGGTTGGTGTTTGTTGATCGATTGATCTAGCTTGGTTGTGAATCCTTAATAACTACGGAGGGAAATTTGAGCGTCCCTGAGATGGGTGGGGATACTAGGGAGTTGAACCTTCCNTCTCTCTCTCTCTCTCTCTCTCTCTCTCTCTCTCTCTCTCTCTCTCTCTATATTGAATTTCAATTTATTCACACACTCAAAAAATACAGTACAAGTAAGGGGAGAGAAATTGAGTGAGAGAGGTGAGCAAAAAATGAACATTAATCTATGTCTATTTATTCATAAAATGATTTCCGAGATGTTATAATAATGATATTATATTTTTGCTCTTACTTTAAATGGGTTCATACTTAAATGTTTTTTGGTATTTTAAATGTATGGACTTGTCTAGTTGTTCTCTAGCTCGGAAGTTTAATTAACTTATAGTTTGTAAGACCAGTTTAGTCAAATGTGCTTGGTTGGTCTGTCTGGTCGGTGTGATTTGCTCGAACGATTGAGCTTGATTGGTGTTTTTCGATCGATTGATCTAGTCTGGTTGTGGATCCTTAATAACTACGGAGGGAAATTTGAGCGTCCCTGAGATGGTTGGGGATACTAGGGAACTGAACCTTCCCTTGGAACGACTTTTCTAGAGGGTAGGTTATAATGTTGGATCGACTTTCCCATGTGGTTGGCTCGGATGTCCTTTTGTCTTGCATATGGTTGAATGATTTGGGTTTGAATCATCGGGTCGTCTTCTTGTCTGCTTCACAACTCGATCGGTTTTGGCTTTGCTGGCTTGATTAGTATAGCTTCATTCGGTCGTCAAGTTGGCCTCACGACCTCTTGATAGATAGCCATGTTGGAAAATTAATAAAAAATTATTTCATGTGAGCCAACATAACTAAATGTATTATTTATGCATTCTTAATGTTAAGCCTAATTAATTTGATCTAATAAAGTATAAGTTATGGGTATTAAAATTTTAAAATATTATCAAAAACATATGTGTAGAGACCTAATTGTATTTTTCATCTTTTATGATAGACAAAATTGAAAGTACAAATATGTAGGAAATAACTACCCATCAGTAGTTATTTTAAAGGGACATAGTCCCCATTTCATGTGNATATATATATATATATATATATATATATATATATATATATATATATATATATATATATATATATTCTTTGTCAATTTTTTAAAGGAAATAAAACGAAAAATTTATTTAGAGAATATTATTTGAGTTAAGATGAAGCCTAATTGGAGATGAATTCATGTTGAGATTATCGATGATATTGACAATGAAATTTTTAAGAAAATAATTGAGTCATAACAAAGCCTTAAATCAAACTTAAATCGAGCTTTGNATATATATATATATATATATATATATTCTTGGTCAATTTTTAAAGGAAATAAAACGAAAAAATTATTTAGAGAATATTATTTGAGTTAAGATGAAGTCTAATTGGAGATGAATTCATGTTGAGATTATCGATGATATTGACGATTAAATTCTTAAGAAAATAATTGAGTCATAACAAAGCCTTAAATCAAACTTAAATCGAGCTTTATACATGCGGTTTGTTTAAAAAATAAATTAATCACGTCAAACAAAACTTATTGAGTCAACGATATTATTTTATTTATGAATATAAATAAATTAAATAATAAATTGTTCCATTTTGTTTTATGGGCTTTTAATAAAGTATTTAAGCTCGTGGTCGTTAATGAGCTACAGTCTACAGTAGGGATGTAAACGAGCCGAACACGAGCGTTCATATTTCGAGCTCAAAANTTATATTTCGAGCTCAAAAAATGTGTTCGTGTTCGGCTCGTTTGCTTAACGAGCCGAACACGGGCTATTCACAAACAAAAAGTCCTTTTAACAACCGTAATCATGTAGCCATANACGAGCTGTTCACGAACAAAGAGTCTTATTAACAACCCTAATTATGTAGTCATAAGACAAATAAGATTTTGAGCAAGATTTAAAAATTATTATTTATATTAAAACATCATTTGAATCTAATTTAGTAATTTTTATTCTATTTTCTCAATCATATATATATATAAACTTGATGAGTAGTATTTCGAGCCAAAACGAGCCGAACAAGAACGAACACATCTTAGTTAGTGTTCGGCTCGTTAACTTATCGAACGAAATTAACGAGCCGAACACGAGCTTCTTAACTAGCAGAACACGAGCTGTTCGCGAACAACGAGCTGTTTTGACAGCCCTACTTACGACGACATGCACCCCGAGTTGGAGCTTATATAAACTCATCCTCTTAACCCTCTAATATTATCCCCTAATCCATGCAAGAAGCTTGAAACTCATATTTTCCAACCATGCAAATTCATGTCATCTTCCTCCTCCTCTCTCGTACATCTCTCTTTTCTTAAATCACCTATAATAAATGCTTAATTGTTTGCTAAAAAAGACCAATTTTGTTTCTTGAAGTTTTTTTGCTTGCTTGATTTTATTATTTATGGATTGATTGATCTTAGGGCGCAGCTGCGACAAACGCATATTGGAAGTTGGGTTTGGGAGAAGAGCACATTTGCGAAAAGTTGGACGAGATGATTGATTGGATGGAGATTGACGGCGACAACGACTAAGAGAAGAGGGACAAAAGTTTTCATTCAGATGGATGCTATATATGCTCTACGATCGAGATCATATGAATCTGTATGACTTTTTTATAGTAATATTAATGGTTGATTTCTTTTGTTGTATAGTTTTTCTAAAGCATTCGAGGGAAAATATTATTACTAGAACTATTTGTTCCGTGATATTCTTGATTTCCAAACAAAAAATAAAGGAATACATTTGTTCTTTTTAAGTAATATATTTTTTTAATTTTCAAATTAATTTGATATGCATTTGAATATTTTATGTTGTAAGGAAGTGAATATTGAGATATGGATATTACACGATGCTGATGTATTACATGTTTTTTATTAAAAAAAAATTCGTACAGGTGCTGGAAACATCATTATAGTATAATATATATATAGTTAATTATTTAGTTTATGACATATAAAAACTAAGCATATATTAGTTTATATTACATCAATATTTTAGTCCTTTTAAACAAATTTCCAAAGGATCACTAACTTCTTTGTTACCAAATTCTTTTGTATTTACATTTGTAACACCTAAATTTTGATTTTATTTTTATTTAAATGTATATATGCTAGCCAAAAATTTTCATATCACCTATAATATATCACTATATTCTATTTTAACGGTTGAAATATGCATTTTCATTTATATGTAAGGTGGCATGTATGCTAAAACTTAGATGTTAGATGTTTAAATAAAAAATTGAGTGGCATGTAGGTAAATATTTCCTAAATTTCACATAAAAATAAATAACTATTTTCATTTTAGTTTTAAAGTATTTTAAAAAACTTGTAATTCAGTAATTAAAGTTTGATTATATTTACTATTATTTTTAATATTATTTTAATTGGACATTTTTTTTCATGTCTAACACGTGTTGGAGCTCTGTCCAAAAACTAAATCAACCAAGTGAAATTTCATGAAGTAAGTTAAAAGGCTAGTAAGGTTGGGTAAGTTAAAATTAATTGGACATTTTTTTTTCATGTCTTCCTCCTCCTCCTCCTCCGTCTTCCTCTGCTCTCCTCATTCATTTCTCTTTAATTAATTACATCTAATAATTTGAATGTTAATAGCATCATAAACAGCCTTTAATTTAAATTTTTTAAATAAATTTGTTTTTTTAATATTATTATTTCTCACCAAAGCAAGAATCCAGTTTTATTTTCTGCTTCTCGGGATCCAAATAAGTTCACTAAATCAATTCAGCCACCCCTAATAAAAAATATATGCCTTTTTAGGGGATTTGACGCTAAAAATTAAAAAATAATCTNAAAAAAAAAAAAAAAAAAAAAAAAAAAAAAAAAAAAAAAAAAAAAAAAAAAAAAAAAAAAAAAAAAAAAAAAAAACTATTTTATCATCCACAAAAATATGACAAATGTCAGGTATTCGAGGTCCACCACTAATTATGGATTCAGAATTAATCACGCAGTCTACTGTAACATAAACTCCGAGTTGGAGCTTATAAATACTCGTTCCCTTAACCCTCAAATATGATCTCTTCATCCATGCAAGAAGCTCAAAATCCATATTTTCCAATCACACAAATTTAGGTCATCTTTTTCCTCCTCTCTCGTACATCTCTTTTCACTAAATCACCTCTAATAAATGATTAACTGTTTGTTTCAGGCGCATACCATCTATTATTTAATCTCCCTCCTTGTTTTTAAAATTGGATGAACAAGCAAACGACATTTTCTACAAGGAGATTGAAGAACGAATCTTGCTTGTACTTTCGGATTAAGAGAATGTATTAAAATCAACAAGAAGGAACAAGCTCCTCTGGTCAACATGAACAGAAAATGACCATATTTTTTTTCCGAAGTTTTGTTACTTTGTTTTCAATAATTATGGATTGCTTGATCTTAGAATGCACTCGCGACAAACACATATTTGAAGTTGGGTTTGAGAGAAGAGCGCATTGGGAAATTGTTTGACGAGAAAATTGATTGGATGGGGATCGCCGACTGTGGAGACCGAGAGAAGAGGAACATGAGTATTCATTCCGAGGGAAGTTGTATATGCTCTGCGATCAAGATCATATAAATTTTTTATGACTTTTTTATATTAATATTTATGGTTAATTTTTTTTATTGTTTAGTTTTTCTAAAGCATTCAAGGGTAAATATTTTTTCTAAATAATGGAAACTATTTGTCCCATGATATTCTGGATTTTTAAGCAAAAAAACAAATAAATACATTGTTTTTTGTTTCTTAGTAATATTCTTTATTTTATTTTCAAATTAATTTGCCATGCATTTGAATAATTTATGTTGTAAGAAAATAAATATTGGGCTATGGATATGACACCATATAGATATGTTACATCTTTTTTATTAAAAATAAAAGAAAAGTACATGTGTTGGAAACATTATTTTAATATAAATTATGTATGAATGTATTTATATGTGTTTGTATGAATGTAGGTATGTATGTATGTGTGTGTGTGTGTGTGTATATATATATATATATAGAGAGAGAGAGAGAGAGAGAGAGAGAGAGAGAGAGAGAGAGAGAGAGAGATTAAATAACAAATAGTCTCGAATTACCTTTAAGAATTTAATAGTTAATTGTTTAGTTTATGACATATCAAAAGTAAGCATATATTATTTTATACTGCATCAATCACTTCTCTATTACCAAATTCTTATGTAATTACTTTTCTAACACCTAAATTTTGATTTTATATTTATTTATATGCATATATGCTACCCAAAATTTTCATATCACATCTAATATATCACTTTTTTTCTGGTTTAAAAGTTGAGATATGCATTGTCATTTATATGTAAGGTGGCATATATACTAAAACTTAGGTGTTAGATAGTTANGCCTTTACAAGCTTTCTCATGAAGATCATATTTTTCTTCAGATTTGAAACATGTCTAACTTTACTGAGCTTCCAGAATGTTCCATTTGACAACCTGACATCAATATTACCCTTTCCTTTGACGCAACATTTTTGCTATTTTCTAAGTAAACCTTTCCTAAATCCTATAACTGTAGTTTCTAAACACCTCTTTATTGAGGCATGCATGAAAAGAGGCACCGTAAACTATTATCCAAGAAAATAGTACTTAGTAGAGATAAAGTTAGGTAGTCACTCTGGATTTCACTTTTTAAGACATTTGCAAAGAGACTCATTTCTTGGTCTCCACTGTAAGGCTTCTCTGGAGTTTTGTCTTCTTTCTTGAAATAACCTTTATTTGGACAATTCCAACATTCACCTCTATCATTTTTTCTTTTCGACCTAGAATTTCTTATCTTCTAAACATAAATCTGACTTTTCGTATATTTATGTTCATATTCCTTCATCTGTTCTTAATATTTAACATAGAACGTGAAGATTCACTGCTTGTTATTTTCTTTCAAACTTCTTCATTCAATGCCAACCCTCTAATGTCATTGAAGTTTAACAATATATTACCTAAAGCATTATTTATTGTTGTGAACAATTCATCCTAGTTATGTGGTAATAAAGATAGAGTTAATAGTGTACTAACCTCATCATTGAACTTAATACCCACATAACACAGCTGGTTTTTAGTAGTGTTGAAATTTTAAAATTTTCAACCACTAAGCATTCTTTCAGTATCTTCTATTTGAATAATCTCTTCATCTGAAAAAAATTTTATTTAAAGCTGAATATTTTTCATACATATTTGTCAAAGTTGTTATGAGATGCAATGTAGTTTTCTCATTTACTATGTTGAAAGCAGAGAACAACGAAAGTGAATGAATAATCAAACATAGGGTTGCTCGATCATGCACTTCCCATTCTTCCAAAGTTAGAGATTCAAGCTTATTGGTGATTCGTTCCAGTGACATTTACATTTTCTTTTGATACAATAATTCTTTCACTTGCATCTTCCAATTTGCATAGTTCAAACCATTGCACTTCTCTACCTTGTACCTCGCTTCATTGGCCATTTCTCCAACTTGAATCAAAATTCTTTAAAACACTCCTCTCTGATACCACTTGTTTATATGAAAACTTAGGACTTGATCAATTCATAAGCAAAACCACATTGCGAAATAACGCACTAATTCGAGGGATTCGAAACACTAGATTGAATAGAAGCCCNTGAGGATACGAATGATCGAAGCTGAGATTGGGGTCCGAGCGGATCTCCCCCGTGGAGTCGTCGAGTTGACGTTGAATTGGAAAATGGAGTTAGTGTCGCCGGAATCCCACTTTCTTCCACAATCGACTCTCTCGATCTAGAAAATTTCTTTATTCCCCTCCCTTCCCGCACAGAGGATGGTAGGAATGGAGTCCGACAATTCTCACAGGAGGGTCGACGGCTAGAATACGAAACTAGGCTCTGATACCATGTTGAAATTCAGAATAATGCGGAATAAAGTGGAATACTCCATTATTTCATTGATATGAACGAAGGTAAAAATAACCCTTACAATAACTCTATAATATGAAAAATAATAAAAAGGAAATGATATGAAAGGAAAGATATATCATATAATATCTCCAATAATTAATTCATATTAATTATTAGGAGATATATGAAATAACAGAAAATAGGAAACATAATAATTCTTAATCTAAGGAAATAAATATAAAATAGGAAAGGAAATATCTCCTTATATTAAGGAAATAATTTATTCCTCAAAACTTCTTATATGAATAAATTATTTCCTATTATAATTCTTAACATCTCTCTTCATTAAATCACCTCTAATAATTGATTAACTGTTTGTTTCGGGCGCATACCATCTATTCTTTAATCTGGATGTAGAAACAAACGATATTTTCTACAAGGAGATTGAAGAGCGAATCATGCTCATTCTTTCGGATGAAGAGAATGAGTTAAATACACCAAGAAAAGACCAAGCTCCTCTACTCAACATGAACAGAAAAAAAGACCATATTTTTTTTTTCTGAAGTTTAGTAACTTTGATTTCAATAATTATGGATTGGTTAATCTTAGAACACACCCGCGACAAACACATATTGAAAGTTGGGTTTGGGAGAAGAGAGCATTGGGAAAGTGTTGGATGAGAAGATTCATTGGATGGAAATCGCGGACTGCAGAGACCGAGAAAAGAGAAACAAGAGTATTCATTCCGAAGGACTCTGCATATGCTCTGCGATCAAGATCATATAAATCTGGATGATTTTTTTATAGTAATACTTATGGTTAATTTTTTTTTATTGTTTAGTTTTTCTGAAACATTCGAGGGTAAATATTTTTACTAAAAAGGGAAACTATTTGTCCAGTATATTCTAGATTTTTAAGAAAAAAAACAAATAATTACATTGTTTTCCTTTTCTTAGTAATATTATTTATTTAATTTTTGAATTAATTTGCTATGTATTTGAATATTTTATGATGTAAGAAAATAAATATTGGGATATGGATATGACACCATATAGATATGTTACATGTTTTTTATTAAAAATAAAAGAATGTAACCTGTGTTGTAAACATTATTATAATATAAATTATGTATGTATGTATGTATATGTGTGTGTGTGTATATATATATATATAGAGAGAGAGAGAGAGAGAGAGAGAGAGATTAAATAAAAAATAATCACAAACTACCTTTAAGAATTTAATTGTTAATTGTTTAGTTTATGACTTATCAAAAGTAAGCATATTTTATTTTATAATGCATCAATCACTTCTCTATTACCAAATTCTTATGTTATTACTTTTCTAACACCTAAATTTTGATTTTATATTTATTTATATGCATATATGCTACCCAAATATTTCTTATCACATCTAATATACCACTTTTTCTCAATTTTAAAAGTTGAGATATGCATTTTCATTTATATGTAACGTGGCATTTATGCTACAACTTATGTGTTAGATATTTAAATACAAAAAAATTCAGTGGCATGCGCGAAAGTGTTTCTTAAATTTGACATAAAAATATAAAGTGTTTTAAAAAATTTGTAATTCATTAATTAAATATTAACACACATGTTTTGTACATTTTCTTATATCTTTAATATTATTTAAATTTGACACTTCTTTGTCATGTCAGAGCTGTGTCTATATGTAACAAGAGTTTGAGAGTATTGTATGGCTCCTTAATTAGATGTGACCTCCTTGTGTTGCATCGACTTTATGTGTTGTATTATTTTCTATCTTTGCTTATATCACATATGCATATGAAGAAAATTTTAAAAAACGAATGATGTGTTATTTCTTAAATTATATAATTAATTAGTTATATTTCTACTATGACAAAATGTAAACCGAATATTTGTTGTTTAGTACTTCCTACCCATTCTTTTCCCCATAAAATTACGAGAATCTTAAAAATCGTCTTATAAAGATTTTGAATGTCCATTGATTTAACCGAATATTCACGGTTTAATAGTGATTGTTTATTGATGAATGTCTTTTGATTTAACCAATAAGATTCTTAAAATTTGTTTAATTAAGATTTTGAATTTAAATTTCATCTCTACATATATGTCATTATCATATATATTAAACCTTATGAAAACAATTTTTATTTACAACATAAGAATATATTTGTATTTTCTTATAATGTAAATAAAATATAAGAATATATTAGTATATTCTTATAAGTATTTTCCACATGTTCTATGTGAAATGTCCACAATCTCCATCTCTCCCTTCTTAGCAACGTACAGAAAGNGGGAGGAAATGTAGTGGATTGGTGAGGTTGCAAGGGGAGAGTGGTCGGATGGAAGAAGTTAAAAAAAATGAAGGGCTTAAGTTAAGAAAATGCATGGAGGGAATTTTTCAAAAAGGATGGGTATTTTAATAATTTGCTGAGGTAGTTAGGGTAGTTATGCCAAAGGCAAGTATACGTCATTTTCAAAAAGATGAAATAAGGAGTCATATGATTCAAACCATATTGAAAAAAGTAGTGTTTAGCTCAAGTTATTGGCATTTGAAGTGGCTATGTGGTTAAAAGTTGGTTACAAGATTGTTACAATTTGGTTATGATCAAAATTTTGACTTAAACTCGTAAGGTAGAGAAAAATGCATGGAATTTTGTGGTGCATGTGGTTTTGATCAAGATAAGCTCCATGTGAATTTATAATATCTTTGCGTTGTTAGTTATNGCAACCAAATGGGAGGAAATGTAGTGGATTGGTGAGGTTGCAAGGGGAGAGTGGTCGGATGGAAGAAGTTAAGAAAAATGAAGGGCTTAAGTTAAGACAATGCATGGAGGGAATTTTTCAAAAAGGGTGGGTATTTTAATAATTTGCTGAGGTAGTTAGGGTAGTTATGCCAAAGGCAAGTATACGTCATTTTCAAAAAGATGAAATAAGGAGTCATATGATTCAAACCATATTGAAAAAAGTAGTGTTTAGCTCAAGTTATTGGCATTTGAAGTGGCTATGTGGTTAAAAGTTGGTTACACGATTGTTAAAATTTGGTTATGATCAAAATTTTGACTTAAACTCGTGAGGTAGAGAAAAATGCATGGAATTTGGTGGTGCATGTGGTTTTGATCAAGATAAGGTGAATTTATAATATCTTTGCATTGTTAGTTACATTCTATCTTGTGATTTGAGTTGAAATTTTTAATTAATTTTATTAGAACAAATAGTGTATTTTTGAATTAATAATATTTAGTTGATGTCCAAACTTGATTTGAGAACATTTTAAACCGGTTATGGCCAAAGTTTCCCTTTTTTCATCAAAATTATTATTTTCTCTCTCCAGATTATTGTCGGCTCAATGGGCCTATGAATGGAGTCAAATTTAAGTGTAGAGGGCCCTTTAAAAGGTTTCTACGATACNTCAAAATTATTATTTTCTCTCTCCAGATTATTGTCGGCTCAATGGGCCTATGAATGGAGTCAAATTTAAGTGCAGAGGGCTCTTTAAAAGGTTTCTACGATACAAAAAAAATTGAAAAATAATTGNTGCTATCTGTCTTGAATTGCTCCCCTAAAGCTTGGAAATATATGACAAATGGGCAATTTGATTTCCTATAAATGACTTGACACCTTTTTTCATTCATCACAAATTTAATTATTTTTTCTCTAAGAATTGACAAAAGTGTGCTTTTGTAATGATATTATCTGATATGAAATGTCCCCCTCATGCTTGGAAATATATTTGACAAATGGGATATTTGGTCTCCTACAAATGACTAGCACCTTTTATCATTCTTCACACATTTAATTATGTGTTCTCTTTGAATTGAGGAAATTTACATAAGCTTTTCAAACAACTTATTGCTGTATAACATGTCAAATTCAAAACTAAAACCCTCTAATTCTACCCTATGGTTAAGGGTTGGTCATTTGATATTAAACATTTTCATCACTAGCATTAATGTGTGCATTATAACTAGAGTTTACACAATTAATATCACAATTTTTGTTCCTTCAAAAATGCATTAGAACATTCATACAAAAATCAATGATCTGCTTCCATTTATCCTGAGTATCTATAGATTCAATAAATTGATCCATATTATTTTCAAATGCATTATTGTATTGTAGCATCTCATAATCATTATTGTAATATTCTTCAATCATAGGATTTTGTATACTTATACTTAACATCCTCATCATGATCATCACCATCACCACAATTTTTATTTACTAATGCACCTCTATCATCACACTTTTCCATTAGCACATCAATTGTTTAGGTCAAATCACAAAAATTATCGTGAAAAGTTTGAATCTTCAAGCCACTCAAAATAAGATCACATAAGTTATTTGTGACATTCTCAATCCCTTCAACTTTATTTTCAAATACTCTGTGCTGAAATGAATACATGTTAACACTTCTATAAAATATCCCAATTTTGAAAAAGGAGCCGCTACTTGAAAACTTATCTTAATGTTGATAGAAAAATCTTAGATTCCCTCCTCTAGCATTGTCAAGACTTGTTCCTATGAGAAATTTTCAACAACCTACTTAATACCTCAATTATAAAAGAAATCATACATCAAAATAAATTACCGCTCATTGCTCCTAGAGCTCCATCCACTCTGCTGCGCTGCTTAGCTTTGACTGATTTTCTTCTTTCTTACGAGGAGGAAAGTTTTGCTCACCCATCTTTATCTCTTCTGCCAATAAAAAGGTTCATGTTACAAAAAAATATTAATCCTAGGTATAAATAAGTAGTTCTACTAAATTTGAAATAAAAAGTTTATGTTTTAACTAATAAATAAAATAAAAAGTAATTTTAAGGATGGTTGTTCTTAAAAAAATCACTTACCTTGTTCATTTGTGCCTCTCAGCCCAAGAAATTCATGGAACGTTGCCTCACCAAACTGAGCTTGTTGCATAAATTGTTCTATTAGGTGTTTAAACTAGCGCTCAGAAATGCTTTTTCAGGAAGTTTCAACGCTTGTGTTGGCCTCACTATTTAAGCTCCTTGGATGCTCTTTGTTGCTCGATGGTCCTCATTGTTAGAGCTCACCACGTCATCCCTAGTTGCACTTGTCATCCCTGGCGCTCGACTNAGTTCTACTAAATTTGAAATAAAAAGTTTATGTTTTTACTAATAAATAAAATAAAAAGTAATTTTTAGGATGGTTGTTCTTAAAAAAATAACTTACCTTGTTCTTTTGTGCCTCTTAGCCCAAGAAATTCATGGAACGTTGCCTCACCAAACTGAGCTTGTTGCATAAATTGTTCTATTAAGTGTTTAAACTAGTGCTCATAAATGCTTTTTAAGGAAGTTTCAACGCTTGCGTTGGCCTCACTATTTGAAACTCCTTGGATGTGTTGACCTCATTTTTAGTGAGGTCTAGTCTTGCTCTTAGGGTTTAGGATCTAGCCTTAGGGATCTCCCTTCGACTATCTTAGAACCTTAGAAATGAGACCCGTCTCATTTTAGAAATTGAACCTACTTCTGTACCCTTTTGAAGTTTTGCGTGTGTGGTATCGACTTATAGCACTTAGAAGGGTGAAACCGACATGAGGAAACCCAAAAGGAATTCTTATAGGATCTTTTGAGCCTTAGTGTGGCCTTCTGCACAATTTGCACTCCCGCGCGCACAAACTTTGCAATTTGGAGAATCGACATGTCCAATCGATTCAGATCGCTTGCACTCTTACCTGTCGAAGACTCGAATAAACTTTTTGAAACGATCGATCGCGAGTCGAAACTTCGTGAAATTTGAATTTTGACATGTTTTTTGCCCGATTGTCGACGACATCGTCCGAGCGACCCCAGATGACAAAAAGGACTGCACTGGTGCGTCCGGAACGTCGATTTTTCCTAGGGAGAACACNAGCTCTGCCTCCCTTCCCTCTCCCGTTCGCGTGCCTGACCTTTCCCTTTCTCGGTCTCGAGCCAACCGAGCTCTTCCTCCTCCACGCGAGAGAGAATTGACTTCTCATTCGTCCTTCCCCGACACTTTCTTCCCGCGGCCCTCCTTCCCGAAGCCGTGCCAGTCTCCCCGGGCTGTGTTTTTTTTTTCCTTTTCTTGGTAGTTTGGCTCTGGAAGCTTGTTCCCTGTTACACTTGAATGACAAACTCTCTCTTCTTCTTGATACTTTCCTCGCTGCCACAGGCTCGCCACTTGGTCTTGGATGTTTCGGTTGCTTCGCCTTCTGTGAGCAGGGAATGCATCATTTTCTTCTTTGGCCCGATTCGAGTACCGTGGTGGATTGGGTGATCTTCTTTCTCTTCTCCTCTCTTCTCTGCCTATAAACATAATTTCTTTTGGAATTTTGGGGGTT
>JXCR01138587.1:54486-91370 GCA_002079205.1 Phalaenopsis hybrid cultivar | reverse complement strand
TATATATATATATATATATATATATATATAAGTTTTGATAAATGTTTTTCAAGCAAAAACATATTTTTCTACGAAACAAAATTGATAACTCTTCTTTACATGTTTAAAATTTGTATGTATGTTAAAAAAAACATAAAACACACTTTAAAGCTGGTTGTTCACCTGACGAATACCCGTTTAAGCTGGGAAATAGCTCTCTAAGTGAGGTTCAAGACACTCTTCTAGACGAGTGGTGGGTTCTATACATTCGGGTGACCGAGTAGCCTTCGTGGACCCTCGAGAATAAATATACAGCTGAGCCTAGTCCCATACGAGTGCTTGCGGTCTCCCTCATCCGAACTTTTTTTTGTTTTGTTTTATCGAAGCTTTGGGACAGGGCACTCGTGTTACTTTTCCTTTCTTTCGGGATTTCTCCAGGATTTTTGAGGATTTTCTTTTACTTGAGTCTCTTCTCGTTGATTTTCTCGAGTTTTCTACTCTTCCTTGGATTTCCTGGATAACATTTTCTTCCGGACTTTGCTTTTGAGATGCATTTAGGCTTGTTATACTTAAGGAACATCGGATCTCATGGGCATACAAGTTTGCTTTACATTTTTCAGTACTTTATTTTCTTGTTCCTACCTGCTACTGTACTGTATAGCATGTCATATTACTCATGTTTTCTACCCGCTACTGCTCTTCCTGTACAACATGTTATACCATTTTTGTTCTTACATGCTACCGTACTGTACAACATGTTATATTATTCATGTTTTCACTTGCTACTGTTCTTCCTGTATAGCATGTTATACTGTTCCTGTTTCTACCTGTTACTGTTCCACATGCATTCTACTGTTTGTTCATGTATTGCACATTTCATATTATATAGCTTTAAGCATGCCTCCCTTTTTTATATAGGACATTTAGAGCATTACAATCATAGGGCCGTTTGATTTGACACCATAACTGGACACCCTAGAAAACTTAAACTAGTCACGTCGGGGAGCTTGGAGCTAGCGCGGTGGGCAGCACGACCATCTTCAACAGCAGAACATGTCTTCCCCAGCAAAACCATTCATTTTCCTAGAAATTAAACAACAATCCATAAGATTTCGAGATTGTTTGTCTTGCGCAACATAAATTCTCCACCTTTTCTTTAGGCATCTGTATAGCTCTGTTGTATGATTTAAGCCCTAACTCGTTCTAGGTTCTGAGGTTGTCGTCCGATACGACGTAAACTCTCATATCTTCCAGGTGATTTGTGTGACCATGTCACACAAATATAAGCCCTAATTAAATAAAATTGGCAGGATGAAACACTTTAATAATTTCTTCTCGAAACTAAAGTCAAACCAAACGATAGACTGGGAAGCCACCGAGGTTCGCCTCCGGATCTGTGGCCTCCCCTAGTTTCTCTTCATTTGGATTCCTCAACATTGTTCCAGATTCGAGTATTTCCCCTTTCACACCTCTTCGTCTGATTTCGTTGAAAAGTCCTATCCTTTTGACTTCTTTGAATATAGTATTCCTTGATTTTTATCGAGAGTTTTCTTAGGTGACTTCGGTCATTTAATATGTAATTAACTATAGGTGTTTGCCTTTATAGGAAGCTTTTCCGAACCCAGCCTAAAATAAACCACCCCATTTAATTCTTTGTATTAAATAGGGGAAATTGTAGGCAAATAAAACGGTTTCGCAGACAAAACGGATGTCATATATTTCTTAGTTTATTTGATCGAGTCTCATTCTCAAGTCTTGTGTTTTCCTCGGGATAGATATATGATTTGAGGTAGAGCGCTCTTTCATTTAAACTGTGAAAAATATGATGTCAGATTGANTATATATATATATCGTCCTCCCGAAGCGGGCGACGGGACTTCACTCCCAGCGACCAACAACTTCTTACGGGCAACCCCCCAACTTTGAACTTTTAACTTTACCCTCTTTTAGCGCCGACAAGATGCTCTTTGTTGCTCGATGGTCCTCATTGTTAGGGCTCACCACGTCATCCCTAGTCGCACTTGTCATCACTGGCGCTCGACTCGTCATCCCTAATCGCATAGTTCTCACCCTCTCTAGTTGTGCCTTTCGGTGCACTCGATCACTTGGGTGCTTGGTAAATAACAAAAATATTAAAACTCTAAATTCCCCTTCCAAATTGTAGGTCCTCCATTAATTTTAATCTCAATTTCAACTATTTTTAACAATGGGACTATTTTAGTAACTGTTAAGATAGTTTGTGGTTAATTTGACACTTCTAAAAAATAGTATTAAAATGACTCCCTTCAAATAGTGAGGGGATTATTTTGATTTTTTTCCCTATGGTTGGTTTATATGTCGATTGAAAAATAGACATTGTTTTTAAAGTATATTTTTTGCATCAACCTATGCAGCTCTACTGATAACTTTTTATCAAAATGATTGAGCTTTTTCCATTAGCTTCAATTTAACTCATTTAACTCTAAAGGAAACAAACATATTGTCATATTCAAATAAAACTTCAACTTTTAGTTGATATGAAGATACAAAATTAAGTCTCGATTCCAAATCTGATGCATGACGTCTAATTTTCTAGAGTTTCTTAATACAAAGAATGGAATGCAAAAGTTTTTGCACGTACAATTCAAACTTTTTGTTCACAAAATTTAATCTCTTTAGGTGACAATAAAAAAAATGATTAAATTCACCTCAAACAATAATTAAATATTTAGTAGAAATCTCCCATAAAAATTAAGTTAATTAAAAGAATCACACAGTAGATCAAAAACTCACATTGCAATGAAAAATAAAGTTGAAGGGATTGAGAATGCCACAAATAACTTATTGTCAACTTCTTTTTCTTGAGCGAAAAATTTTATCTATTAAATCAATTCATTGAAATTTTATGAAATTAAAAATCTTCAAAGTATAATTTTTTGTTAACTAAATATAGGAAGAAAATACTGAAGAACACAAAAACATGATGAAAATATTCATTGATTTGGTAAAACTTACTACTATAGTATTCAAGGTAAAATTTTGGAAGTTCACATAGTTCACATCTCACAGTTCTTTTTTTTTTTTTTAATCTATGATCAAATATGAGTCTGAGTAACATGGCCAAGAGGAGTTAATAGAAGGATGACTAGTGTACTTTTGAGACCATTTTCTGAGATTTAGAAACGTCTATCAAATATGTGAAAAATTTTGTTACCAGTTTATTTTGTTGATTTAACTTTCAATATTAAACGCTGTTAAGCTTACATTTCTTATTCATGCCTATTTTCTCTTCATATCACTTAAATAACTACTCTTTATACATGAGAAAAAATGAGAAAGCTAATATTCATTTACTGTGAGTAACTGATTTTTACACTAAATTTTTTATAAGAATGATGACATCAAAGGGAAAAGTTAACAATCATTATTCGTTTATTGTGACTAATTAATTTTTAATTTAAGCAGAAGATTGACATTTACAAGTTAGAATTTTATTTTGAAATATAGTTTCCAATCAAACATAATATTAGGAGAATCTGTTTCAAATTATCACATTCCATTTAAATTATAAAATTATAATTTATTTAATTTTGATCACTTATATTATTGGCACTTGCATTTTAATAGCACTTACAGTATCATGTTCGCATGAAACTCAATCTAACTTAGATTTTAGTTTGCTTTTTCTAGTTGATATGTCACTACGTTTTGAAAAGGCAGACTAACCTGTCAGAAATTTTTAGCTAGCATCCTTTGTTTATGTATCGCTTGAAGATTTCAGCAATTTAAGCTCGTCTTGAACCAAAATGTCACAATGAACTTACTTTTCTTTATTGTTGTAAAAACAGATGTTTCACAACAGGTGCGTGATGCTATGCAGAATATGCTGAAGATGACTGCGTAAGATTCTTTTTTGTCTGCTTAATTCACTAGATTAAAGATTTGTTTGTCCCATAAATTTGCATCGTTCTCTATCTATATGGTATTTAATTGCATTTTCATGCCCGTGCACATGTCGTTATTGTGGGTTCACAGACAATTTGGGATTGGATGTTGGATCTTGACTTGTCAATGAACCCACAATTATCACTCTCCAATTGAAAAGTAAAGAAAAATGGCGGTTAACATGAAAAAATGAGAAACTTGATGTTGTTTCTAAAGTGAAATAATTTTCTAATTTATAGAATTTAGAAGTCCAAAAAATACTCGGACTACTTTATACCTGATTGCTCTTAGCAAGTTGTAGGTGAAAAGAGGGAGTGGTGCCTAGTGTCATAATTTTTTTGGGGAATGTTAGATTTCCATCATTCATATTTGTTGATATATGTTGATTGTAGAAATAAAGAATCATGCAAGAGCAAATAGTCCATAACATAGGTTTCTACAATGTATGCTTTATCATGGAAATGATATTGTTGATGACGTCCTTATTGGAATATAGGCATGTCCAATAAAAAATAAATTATTTATTTAAAAAATTAGTATTGTGATACAACTATTGTAACTCATTTAATATGACCTAATATTTATTTTATTGAGCTGTACAAATTTCTTACTTCAAAATATATACATCAAAATTTCAGCATAAAAAATTTACACCAATCCTTATGAATGTAAGAAAGACACCATGTACTTTTGTGAGAAATTTTGAAGGCTTCCTTTAACTTCTAAGCTACTAACCTACTTTGTTATTAGAGATTGTCTTGAAAGAAGCTACATCTATGCCATAAGACAACAAAGGAACATATGTTAAAATCAAGTTAAAATATAAGTTTGCAAAGCATATCTGACTTTTATATGCACTACAACACTATTTCTTGTTTTAAAATGATGTTTTCATTTTCTCATATTTTGTGTGTGATAATAAAATTATCATTTTTAACGTATTATTTCTAGTCTAAAAATAATTTTAATTTTCAATTGCTTCGAACCAAATGATGAAATTTCATGAATTCTTCATTTTTTAAATATGATTTATAAATTCCCTTGATGCTTTAAATATCTTCATTTGATTGATGCTCAGTTATAGATGATCACATAAATTTTTTTAAATTGCTCAAATTGTGCTTAAGTTGTACCATTTTCCATATTTATATATGTTTTGATGTGATTAGGGCTATAAAAAAAGCTAGTCATTTGTGAATATGTTTGGCTTGTTAAATAGCTCGTGATTGAACAAATGAGCTAAACATGAATAAATTTTTTTAACTCGATTTATAAATGAGTAGAACACAAACAAACTTTTTTTTTATCCTGATCGGCTTGTTTTTGCTCGAATTAATTAAATTATAAAGAAATGATATGTAAATTTTAAAATAATGGTATCTTTGATACAATATCAAAGATTTGATTTGTATAAATGTAAAAGATGAAATTTAGGTGTTAGATATATAAGAATGCCCCTAGAATTTAGGTGTTAATTACATAAGAATTTAATGGTATCTATGTAAATGACCCTAGAATTTTTCCTGCATTTAAATATTAGAAATATAAATACATAAAAATTGGGTGATATGTATGTAAATACCCCTAGAATTTTTCCGGCATTCAAGTGTTAGATATGTAAATACATAAGAATTGGATAGTATGTATGTAAATGCCCCTAGAATTGTACCGCCTCACCTGCCCTATCCCATCCTGCCCCGTGGCATCTAGATATGAAAATACATAAGAATTAGGTGGTATGTATGTAAATGTTCCTATAATTTTCTGGAATGGCCTAACCCGCAATTCAAGTATTAGTCCTGCCTCGGAAATTTTCTTGTTAGAAATGTTCTTTAACAGCCAAAAAAAAAAAATTTACCGATATGAAAATCTTCAACGTAGGAAGGGATATCATANCCCGTGGCATCTAGATATGAAAATACATAAGAATTAGGTGGTATGTATGTAAATGTTCCTATAATTTTCTGGCATGGCCTAACCCGCAATTCTAGTATTAGTCCTGCCTCGGAAATTTTCATGTTAGAAATGTTCTTTAACAGCCAAAAAAAAAAAAAGTTTACCGATATGAAAATCTTGTTTGCCTTACTATTGATATATTAGTAAAAAATGGTTAGTTTTATAAGTTCGGTATTAATTGTTTAATTTATTAAACTCTTTCTAAAACTATTACTTCTTTAATAATCTAAGATAAAAATTGAATGGGAGCTTGAGGTGAGGCAAAGCTCTGCTTGATAAAAAGCTAAACAGGCTACTCTCAAGCCAAACAATCTAATTCGAACAAACGAATTTAAATCAAGCCAAACATAAATATGTTATTCACGAGCTATTTCAAACAAAAAAAAATTTGAATAAGCTGAACACAAACAAGCTCTTGGCTCGCCAAACCGAGCTCGTTTGATCCCAAGATATCACTCTTCCATAAATGATCAACGTGGCTCTTAAAGGCCAAGAGAGTATGTTTGAAAAAGCCGAAGAATATGGTTGCTAATGGTTTTCATGCTTAATTATCTTTTATTTTTGCTTTATAGGACCAGGATGCTATCAATAAAAAATCAGCATTTATTTCACCTAATTTGGAAAATGATGCATCCAACCCTTGACAAAANTAAGATAAAAATTGAATGGGAGCTTGAGGTGAGGCAAAGCTCTGCTTGATAAAAAGCTAAACAGGCTACTCACTTAATCAAGTTTTAGTTGAGCTTATATTCAAGTCAAACAATCTAATTCGAACAAATGAATTTAAATCAAGCCAAACATAAATATGTTATTCACGAGCTATTCTGAACAAGCTGAACACAAACAAGCTCTTGGCTCGCCAAACCGAGCTTGTTTGATCCCAAGATATTATTCTTCCATAAATGATCAACGTGGCTCTTAAAGGCCATGAGAGTATGTTTGAAAAAGCCAAAGAATATGGTTGCTAATGGTTTTCATGCTTAATTATCTTTTATTTTTGCTTTAAAGGACCAGAATGCTATCAATATTCTATTAATAAAAAATAAGCATTTATTTCACCTAATTTGGAAAATGATGCATCCAACCCTTGATAAATTAGATTTTATACATAGCGTGCAAAGGGGTCCCTTGTCCAAATTCTGTTTGTCTGTGGTAAAACCTATGTAATGCGCGTGTTGCATTTAATTTCTAATGAAGCTCCAATGGAACAGCGAAATTGATCAGAGTTCTGGGGATGTAGTGGAAGAGATAGAGAAGTGCAAAGAGTCTGCTAGTGCTAAGAGCAAGATCTTAGAAGAAGAGAGAGATCGCTACCAGAAAGCTGCAATGGCGGTGTTGCAGATGCTCAATGGCACCGACGATATTCCTTGAGCACCTTTTATTTGTTGGTATTGAAGTCATAAATCTCACTGCGTCTGAACAACGCAGCTGTTGCTGTTCTAGACCTTCGGATGACAGGTATTTTAGATTTTGATGCAGAGTAATGTCTATAAATAGAGTAGCTATCTTAAACTGCAGTATTAGAATATTAGAAATTTAGGAAAAAAAAAAGAAAAAAGAATTACATAGGATTCCTCATTATAAATCTGATGATAAAGTCATTTTCAGAACTTTGAAAGTCATTATATTTGTTATTGCTTTAAATAGTTCTGGCCCAAGTGTCATCTCACAAGAAAAATTATTTCATACGGTGCATATGGTGTCCGACATCTACTATCCATCACAACAAAAATGTATGACAGTGACACTATTTAAAAAAAAAAATTTTAAAAAAAAAAACTTGCAATGATGTATGGTGATCGGATACCGTATGCATTTCTAAATACGGTGCCCATATGACTCGCATAGCATAAATTATATCAATTGAATCTACATGATTTTTTTTTTAATTTATTTTTGGTACTTACCCTTTCTTGAAAGCAAGGTTTTAAAATGTGCTTTTAGTTGCAATTTGCTGCTTCAAAAATTGGGGAAGTTGTATTTTTCCTGCTTTTGATGATGGGAAAGTTATTTTAGTGTAAATTATTTAATAACAACCTACACCAATGGCACTAAAGTATTTTTTCAAAATTAAATTTTAGTTAATATTTTTTTAGTTTTAAATGATATTTTATAATATATGACATGAGAAATTACAAATAGAATTACCGACCGCTTAAAGCAGACATAACCTCACAAGAAATCACGAAGAAAATAAGAATTACTCAAGACTTGTCATAAGGGATTGCTCCGCGAGAGATTAAATAATCGCCGAAATTGGCTCAAACTTATCCTTTTGTTCATATCTCCTCAAAGCCAGCGTCTGCTACTTTCAAACAAAAATGATTTTTTTCTGCTCATAACATTATATATTCCATCAGGAGAACACTGAAAGTAAATTTCCATTCCGAGTCTAACAGGCACTTGCCGGCAAGTGAGTNACTTGTCATAAGGGATTGCTCCGCGAGAGATTAAATAATCGCCGAAATTGGCTCAAACTTATCCTTTTGTTCTTATCTCCTCAAAGCCAGCGTCTGCTACTTTCAAACAAAAATGATTTTTTTTCTGCTCATAACATTATACATTCCATCAGGACAACACCGGACGTAAATTTCCATTCCGAGTCTAACAGGCACTTGCCGGCAAGTGAGCCCCACTAATAATTTTTTTTTAGAGGGGAGCATCCTCTGATAGAATAATTGTTCCATTATATGTGCATAATTTCCAATAAATTATGTAGAAAAGGTGATATCATGTAAAGATGCGAAAGTAACAAAAAATAAAAACAAAATATAAGAAATTAAATGACCGCACACTTTTTGTTTTTATTTTAGTAACAAGTCAAGGAGAAACGTAAGAAAAGACCAAAAGCCAAACTAAATCAAAAGAAACATCTACCAACCAGGCATCTTCACAAATTATAATGCTAAAATGACAAATGACGTAAAATAACACTTGATTTTTTACCATATTCATAGCAAATCCTTAAATAATTCATAAAGGAAACAGTACTTTTAAAATTTGACACCTGGCAAGTCGGTCTTCTCAACCATCACAGAAACACATGTAAACAGCAGATAATTCACTTTTGCATATGAAGGTACTGATGTTGTTCCAGGCTAAACATAACAATTTACAGCTCAGGCAAATGAAGTTTGAAATCCAAGCATATAATATAACAAATAGAAGCATATATTAAACTTCGAGTTCTGTCCAAAAAATCACAGTTCACCGAGTGACACAAGAATTTAACACTATCCGGGCCACTGAAATAATTATATAATAGAAGCCACAAGATCCTCGATCAAAGAAGCAATTAACTCTAATACAAGGCTAGGATTTAAGACCTCACCAAAAACATATCATTCAAATTTGACCACCACACATCTGAAAGCTGTAAAGTATCAACAAGACATAAAACAAGAGTGTCTGTCCCCCCCTAAACTCCTAAAAAACTCGTTAAAAACTCGAGGCCATAAAGTCTAAGCAGAAGAATAAAAGCTTCAGGGGAACATGAGGTATAGAATAGAATTGGCTCAGGTAGCTAAGCGGTGGTCTCTGTCTCCATTGGCTCAGAAGTAGCAGAAGATGGCTGACTGTTACCTTCAAACTCATGGTCACCGCCACCACCCTCTTCCTTGCCATCATTTGGTGGTTGCTGTTCCACCTCACTTTGAGGCGGAGTAGGAGGCTTGGCTGGGGCTGGTTTGGGCTTGGTCATAATTGGCCTGCAAAACCTGTTAAACCAAAATCTTTTTGTCAATACAATGTAGGACAGTGCCTGAACAACACCATGTATACTCGCACATGAACAGACTCAGCCTCATATACAACTTGGTTCATTTATTATCGAGTCGAACATAAACAAGAAGCCCGTTTGAAGACCATCAAGCCGATTGCATTAAAATTTTTTCTTTGAGACTTAAAAACAAAATTAGGTCATAAAATTATATATATAAATCTTACCAAACGAAAGATAATCAAATGGGCCCTTTTTCAAGTTTGGCTTGTTTAGTGAGGCTAAAAATTTTGTTGAAGCTCGGCTCATTCACTTAACAATGGCCAAAAAAAAAAAAAAAGTTATTTGCAACGAACAGCAAGAAATCTCTCTCACAAAGATATCTTTTTTCTAATTTTGAAACATATGTCATGTTGGTGGTTTGGCATTCATAAAACCAATAAAAATATGACCCGCATTATCATAATGAATCGGAAGACCTAGTATAATCATAAGTGACTCAATTCCTGAGAAAAGCAATTTCTATTCAACTGAACATATAGCTAAGGATTATTGTAACTTTAATCTAGTTCATAAATGATGTTATTCAATAGGATCAAGTCATGCGTTCTAAAAAAACATTCCGTACACATTATGAACAATATGCCACATTTCAATCACAATGATCACCGTGAAATATAATTTCACCTGTCCAATGTCTCAGCTTTCCTTCTAAGATCAGCACACAGGTAAGCGGGGTTGGCATGTTTAGGCAGCGCACCCTGCTGCTGCTGTTTTTCTCTCAACCATGATTCAGCTTCAGAGCACTCATTGATGACCTATAAACAAAGCAAAAGAAATGGCAATAAATAATTCGTTCATCAATAGCAGACCAGAACATACTCATATCTAGATTGAGAGATAGCTAAAAGACACGAGCAATAGAATAACCTTTTGCTTCTCAGCAAGGTCAATATGATCAAATTTAGGATCTTTAGACAAAGCTGCTTCTCCGTAGCTATTAATGCAATAAGCAAGTTGGTCAACAGCAGGTCCTCTTTCTGTCCACTCCTTGTGGCGCAGTTCAACGGGGTCACCTTGCTGCACGTACATGAAACTTCTTTATAATTGCCAGCAAGGGCATAAATTTAATTAATAAAAACATTTAAAAGGAAAAAAAAACTACAAACCTTCTTCAATTCTTCAAGTTTTGCAATGTAAACGCCCTTGGTTTCATCTTCACCATCCTCATAAAGCCAATCCTCAACCTCCTGAAGCTTGGCAATAAGCTCCTCCCTCTCCGATGGAGTTACAAATTCATGGTACTTGTCGTTAAGCTGCATCAATTAACAAGGTAAACAACAGAGTTAAGAGTGAACATTAGATGGATTAACCCTGAAGAGAACAAAATAATAATTACAAACACATTTTTTTTTTGTTGAGAAAAGCTTTTAATAGCTAAGAACCAATCGAATTGCACATTGTTCTCAAATTCTTTTATAAAGGGTCATAATCTACCTTGTTTCGCATGTCATATACATATGCCTCCACAGCATTCTTCCTATCTTTGGTTTCTTCCATAACTCTATCTTGAAGAGCCATTTCAAACTCCTTCTCCACAGCTTTCTGCAAATCTGTAGATGATATTGCCCCATAGACCACCTCTGCAACTGGAACATTGATCTTCTTCACCCTCTTCTTAGTAGCTCCTCCAGCCTGCAAAGTTATCAAGGGAATGATAAAAATGTAGAAATGAAGTATATTAACAAGAAACTCATCCACATAGCTTGCTTAAGTTGCTCAAGGATGCACAGATAAATGACTAGGTTTATTAGTTAATACACTCCCATCATTAGAGATAAAGAAATGTGTGAGAATTGCCAAGAAATAATATTTTCCACTTGCATGTAGTTTTATAACGGATAGGCTTTGACTTGCCTGCTTGGGAGCTCAGTTTTATTGAAGAGGATATGCATTACTGAAAATTGGCTACCCTAAATTCACAGAGCCCTAAATGCCGGTTGCTGCATAAACATTTTAATCTTGGATGAAACCATACCTCAGGCCAATCCCAACCTCAGCTTTCCTTGTGCGTACTATCGAGCTTTCTCAAGCTTCTTTTAGAACAAACTTTGTCACTACTTGCGTGATAAGAAGATAATTTAAAAAAAAATGCTCCGAATTGAAGCCTTAATAGGGTTTGCCAAAGCTAATAAAAGCAGTAAGCCCAATGCTATCCGCATGAGCCTTAAAACATGATGAGAGGGCTTTGAACCTTAATCTTTCTATTTCAATCGCATCGCCAGTGTCCAAATCCTCATTTTGAACCCAAAAGAGCAACACAAGAATCACATATTTCCATGCAACAAATTGGTAACCAATTGATAAATCAATCAATCTAAAGAAAAAGGGAAAACAGAAAAGTAGCTCATCTTTGTGAGTACTCGTGATCTCCGCCTTTTCTTAACTCTGGACTACTTTCTCCTTGAGAGAGATTGGCTTGTGTATTATAATAAGTGTAGTCTTGCAGCTTGAATCTAGGATTGCGCTTTGTCTATATAGTGTGGTGGTCATTGGTGAAGATGCTAATTCTTCACCTTCAATGCTAAGGCCTATACATCAAGTAGAAACCAATATACCTCATCACTGTGTGCTCTTCCAGTTCCACCAAATGATTTTTCAGCATTAGTTGATCAAAATCAACTGTGTACTCCCCCACAAAAGAATCTCTATATGTCAAGTTATAAAGTTTTGTGAACTTATCCTGTTGGTAATGAGGGAAGGTTTGTTGGTGACTCACACAAAGCTAGAGATCTAATGGAGACATCTATCATTGATTCAAGCACAAGAAAAGTAAGAAGACTAAGAATAAAAGGAAATCATGTAGATCAAAGTTGTTTACATGGTAAAACATGTAAGGGCCAAACCATCTAGTTTGCTTGTCTACCGGCCTCAAAATCGTAGGGCTGCATCCGCTGCTCCTCAAAAAAAAAACAAGGATAGGAGCCTATGAGTAAAATCATTCAAACCAAATATGGGACACAATAGCTACTTACATTAAAAATATGTTGCAAAAGTTATCGAATGGTCTACAAATAAATTGTATATTAGTAAAGAAACTTTATCGTTGAATGAGGTGCATATAATTATTTAAGGAAAAAAATGTTTATTAAAGAGTACCAGAAGATAAATATTATTGACCACGTAAATCAATTGTATAATTTTCACCAAGGAATTTGCTCTCAGTCAGCTCCACCTTCCAGCCAACATGTACTGGACCTATGGCAGCCAGACATCTTATAGATTCCTATCAATAAGAACCCACACTCACCAAGATTTCCACCTCTTTTTGTTTCTCTCTCACTACAACCTCATTGATTTATAAGATCCCTAATACCCACTCATCAACATATGAATCATTGTAATTATTTTATAGTTAATTTTACCACCTAACTTTATATTCTTCGTGCTAGATGCTTTCTAGGATTGCATAAATTTTATGTTGAAATGAAATACAATTAACCAATTATCTCCAACACTTGTCATGGTATTAAAAATTAAGGCTTCTGTTTCCCCCTATATGTTTGCATGGCTCCAGCTTGCATCTCAACATTACCAATCTTCCGTCTTTTATTGCTCCTCCTCCCACCCAATTTTTCGTTAGTTTTGGCATTCATTATTCCTTTCTATTGCAAAAACTATAATTACTCACAATTTTCATCCTCACATCTTTCCCATTTTTCATAGGTTCTTTTGGACCTAAAAGAAGCAACCCAAATCCAATGGAAGAACAATAGAAAACCCATTTAATGTACCTGTTCTCAATAAGTTGATCTCATATTTGATGTTTGGAAAGTACGAAACATTGTAATGATGATATCCTAACAATGAAACTCTGTGATTTCCAAGACTAGCAACAAAAGCATATTACTTCATTCAACAAAAGAAATATAGCATACAACAAATTCAACACACTCCAAAGCCCATGATACTTCCCAAATTTACGATATCTAGACCAATTTCTCATCCAATTAGATCTTAAGAATCATGTTGTAAGTGTGAAGCAAATCTTCTTTTCATATATATAATTGGTTAATTGTATTTCATTTCAACATAAAATTTGGGAAGTATCATTACAATTGATTAGAGATTAGGAATAATTCTAATATATAAAATATCGTGTAATTAGATTTACTGTAATTAGGTTTCCTATAATTAAACCTGCTAATATATTACTTTCCATAACACTTCCAGCTTCAGAAAGAGCCTTGCAAAGATGTCTCCTAGTTGTTCCCCAATATTTCCATGAGCTGTAGAAATAAAATTGTCTTCACAAACAAAATGACAATCTATCTTAGTGTGTTTCGTTCGTTCATGGAAGCCAAGGTTTGAAGCAATTTGGATTGCAGCTTAGTTATCTCACCACAATTTTTCTAGAACTATCATCTTGAACCCATTTCGGCCAACAATTGGAAGACCCATATCAATTCACTTTAAACTTGTGTTATTGCTCGATACTTGGATATTTGGATTGCAACTTGGATTTTGCACTCCATAAAACCAAATTACCGCCAACAAAAACACTATATCCTCTAGTAATGAATCTTTGATCAATCTTAGAGCTTGTCAATCTACATCAAAGAAATATTCAATATTTATATGCTCATGATTCAATTATAGGATACCTTGTCCAAGAGCTCCTTCGAGGGAACATAATATTTATTCCAAAGCTGACCAATAATGGACTATGGGGTTAGATATAAATTGACAATGCCAACTAAATACGCAATGTTAGGGCGAATCATTGTACTTAGTTTAATTTTCCTACTAACATGTACCATTCAGGATCATTAAAAAACTCCCATCCAAGGTAAATTGTTGATTATGAAGCATTAGAGTATCGCATGGTTTAAACTAATATAAAATGACTGATTATGAAACATCAGAGATTTTATAAAGTAAAACTAAGGCATAAAAGAAAAATGATCCATAAACGTGAAAAAATATTAAAATTCATTGGATAAAATAGGATAATATCTATATACTATGACCAACTCTTTTAATAATTCTAATCTTAAAAATAATAATTGTTGAAACCGAGGAAATGCATAATGACGAATGGGCTAATAGAAAATGGGATAGATGTATTGGCGTTTACCTCTTTGAAGAGCAATGGGTACATCAAAGTCACTAGGAGGATGATCCACTGCAAAAACTAATACCAATGTTGGACTATAATAAGGGAGATGAGATTTTCTAGAGTAAACATTAGTGATAGGTCGTCTGTACTGAGACACTGGTGCAACTAGAGCTGGAGCTAAACTAATAGTGCGATACGTTAACAACTCATCAGACTCTTCGGAGGATTTAGATACTGAAGAGTCACCAATGAATGAGGTTTTTTCATAGAAGGTGATATAACTAGAGTCCATGTACCTGTTTAGTAGGGGAAAAAATGAATACCCTTTTTTTTTCAACCGAGAGTATTCTAAAAAAGGCACCTTAATGACTTGAATCTAGTTTAAAGACGTGAATGAGTACCACTAACAAAACAAATACAGNTTTTCTAGAGGGTAGGTTATAATGTTGGATCGACTTTCCCATGTGGTTGGCTCGGATGTCCTTTTGTCTTGCTTATGGTTGAATGATTCGGGTTTGAATCATTCGATCGTCTTCTTGTCTGCTTCACAACTCGATCGGTTTTGACTTTGCTGGCTTGATTAGTATAGCTTCATTCGGTCGATCAAGTAGGTCTCACAGCCTCCTGATAGATAACCATGTTGGAAAATTAATAAATAATTATTTTATGTGAGCCAACATAGTTAAATGTATTCTTTATGCTATCTTAATGTTAAGCCTAATTAATTTGATCTAATAAAGAATAAGTTATGGGTATTAAAATTTTAAAATATTGTCAAAAACATATGTGTAGAGACCTAATTGTATTTTTCAGCGTTTATGATAGACAAAATTGAAAGTACAAATATGTAGGAAATAACTACCCATCAGTAGTTATTTTAAGGGGACATAGTCCCCATTTCATGTGTATGTTTCTTTAATTTTTCAAAAAGAAAGATAGAGATCTCCTCTTGCCCAGAATCCCACCGACGAAAAAAAATTTAATGAACACACATCGATTTGGAAAACAACTCATAACAACAAGCAATCATGAATTAAGGTATTTTTTCGCACTTCAACATTTTTTTTCCTCCTGATGTATGAACATTGAAGATCCAATGTTTCACGAATTGAATCTTTGATTAGTTATTCGATAAAGTTTACAACAAGTGGCATCAGAGGCAACTCAAGTTAAACCATTGAATGTTTTTAGTGGAGAACCTTAATTTTTGTCCTTGATATTTTTGAATAAAATTGACAAGGATACTTTATGTTTTTGGTCATGTAAACTCAAGAAAATTTTATTTTTTTCATAATAATATAATCATATGTTGTTGCATATTATGAATTGAAAAGGATTAAAGATACATTTTTTAGGGATTAAATTTTCTATATAAGCCTCTGAAATATGATTTTTTAATGCCAAAATTTGAATTTTGGATTTAGGAAACTGCCTTGAAACAGTTCTAACCCAATCGTAATGCTACGACGCTGCTACGCTAATTTTTATGTACTTTTTTAAAAAATTAATTAATTGAAGAAATAAGCTATCAAAATAGCCTTCCTTGTGGATATTAATTAACTTAAGACATTTAGACAGTTATGTAAATTAAGCTTATGCAATTATTAATTGACTAAAAGGACTATTAATATTTGACCATATTTGAATTAATAAATGTGGGGGATAAATATGTAAAAATTATTCATTTTTTAACATGTAAATAATAATTAGATATGAAGATTAGCTTATTATTTAACATGAACTATAATTAATATTTAATCACTATACCAAGGATACCATTTGCAAATTAATATTTATGTCAAAAGACTAAATATTAATGTTGTATCTAGGATTCTTAAGATAGAATTAGCCATTATTTTAATCATATTTATATTTTTCTTATGGATTCTTATGTAAATATGTGATTTTATTTTATGGTTAGTTACTACATCTAACACCTTAATATCTGCAAATATTAATTCAATTACAATATTTATAGAAAAAAACTTTAAGGATTAGAAAGATAATGTATTAATCATTCTAGGTTGCCTTGATCTTGACCATGCACTAATGATTGAACGTCCTACTACTATTGATCAAAGTTCCATTTAAGATAAAAGAAGAACATGAGAAATGAGATCATTCAAATCGGATGAGTCTCATGATTATCAAGCGTGACATTTTAAAAGTATTTAGGGACACTATGCTTGATGAGGTTTATATAACTAAAGGTTTCCTTGATGCTATTGAGAAATGCTTTAACAATAATGATAAGGATGCTTTAACAATAATGATAAGGTTGAAACAAACATGCTTTTAGCGAGCTTGATTTCAATGAGGTACCAAAATAAAGGAAATATAAGTGAGTATATTATAAAGATGTCCCATCTTGCTTCAAAACTATGACACTGGAGTTGTATATTTTGGGGATCTTATAGTGCATCTAGTTTTAACTTCTCTTCCTACAAAATTCAATCAATTCAAGGTCAATTACAACTATAAAATTGATAATGAACTCTCAAGGAGCTCATTTCTCATTTTTTGTAAGAGGGAGAAAATTTGACGCAAGAAATGACTGAAAGTCTTCATTTGGCTAACAACTCTAAGGATAATAAGAAGAAAATGTAGAAGAACAATGAAGTTACTAAAAGTCAAGCACAAAAGAAACAAAATATAGAAGATACTAAAAATATTGATTATTTCTTTTTTGGTAAATCTGAACATATAAAGAAGCTTTGTACCAAATATCATGCTTGGCTAACAAAGGAATGTACACTTCTCAATTTGGTTTTTTTTTTAAGCTAATTTAGCCTTAGTGTCAAAACACACTTAGTGGATTGATTCAGGTGTCACTACGTGTGTCAATGCAAGATTGTCTGAGCTACTGAGAGTCAATTGATGATAAAAGATTCATCCATGTTGGTGATGGTAAAATTGTTGTAGTTAAAGTTATAGGGCATTTGAGATTATTATGATGTAGTAGTAATTATTTGAATTTAAAAGATACTTTTATTGTATTATTCGTTGGCATCAATTTTTGGTTTATGAATCTCCAATCTCCATGAGCTCATGCCCGTTTAATACAAAGAACAAATAAAGAGAAGAAATAAAAAAAAAACAATAGGCCCACACCTCATTCATAGAATTTTAGGTTAGGCAGCTTGGGTACTCACATTAAAAAAAATAAATATGCAATAAGAGGAGAATATAAAAATAAAAGTGAAATCGACCAAAAATTTCAATTTCATTCATGATTGAAAATTTTACAAAATTTTCTACTTCTTACAAAGTGTTCAAGAAAGAACAAAAAATATTTCAAAGTACAAGAAAAAGTTGAGGCGAGTCATGCCTTCGATGACCCTCCATCATTCACGCTATTCTCTTATTCCTCCCATCCTCTGATTTTTTACACAAGAGTGGAAAACTTATCCATGTCGATCCACTTGGAGGAGACTAAATTCGCCTTCACCATTTAGTTGACAACTTAAGATAAATTCTCTTTGAGCTTCATAGCAAGAAGTTTCACCTGATCTGAGTGGGAGAAGAGCTTCTCAAAAGACTCATCCATGTCTTCATTATGGGCATTTTCTCCTCCCTGGCTAAATTTTACTCTTGTGTGACCAAGGGCAACTCTGATTTCTTGAGTACCTTAGCTGCCCATGCCACCACCCTTTCTTCCACTGCTTTTACCCTCTCTTCTATCGCTACCAACTTTTCCTCAAAATTTAGTTGATCATTGTGTACATGAAGAATGACCATTTAATTAAAGTGAGAAGCCTCACAGGCCATCAGTTGATATCTATCGATCACTCAGCATAAACTTGAGAGGGTGTGTTCCATGAGGGCCATCTCGTAGGCGTAAGACTAAATGACATCGACGAGAGTTGAAGGGTAAAAAGCGATAGCAAGGGAGCCAGAGTACAAATCTTTCTTAAGGTCAATTAGAACAAACTGATTGTCTCTGTTGGTGCTCACCATCGCCCCTTCATCTTGTAGTGGTACCCACTTAAGCACGAATCCCTTATACTTCTTTCGAGATGGGAGAGGGGGCAAGTCCCTCACATCAATCTTGGGTGCCTTACCCTTACAACACGCCTCTTCTTAGTTATGGGGCTCGAACTCAGACACATGCCCATTATGGCCTACCGAAGAATGACAACTCACTCGTCTCTAATGGGAAGATTGATGAAGAAAGAAGCGACTGACTGAGGGATGATGGATGTTTTTTTTTTTCTTTTCACTCCACCAAAGCCTCCATTTCTGGCCTAATCGATTCTACCCAACTCTTCGACCTCTTGGCCTTTTGATGTTCCATGCCCAAGGGACCTGGGCGTGACAGAGAACTCTTAGTGGACACCGTAATAATTTTTCTATCAATAAAGATTAGCTTGTCAATAGCAATCCTCTAAAAAATATTAGAAGAACTAGGCTTGGAATGAATCATTTTTTGTACTTTCCAATTCTTCTCCAGCACAGACCATTAGGGTTTTCCATTGGCCTCCCACTTCAACAGTCTTAGAGGGGGAGGTTTTAGCATGACCAGTCATGCTGGCCTACTTTTTGGCTGCTTAGGAGGCAGGTTTCACCTCTCTCTTATTATCTGAAGCATCAAAGGTTATGCAATCCTACTCAATCATTTAACAAATGGTGTCTAGTTGTAAAACCCGATTGACAATTGCCAAATCGAGATACTTATAGATTTAAGTTGAGGCCCTTCAAAGCCTCTAGCCTTCACCAGCACTTGATATGGAACCTTCTTCTTTGACTTCACCAGAGCACCGCTAAACAAGACGTTCTGAATGCACCATCCCCAGGGAGAAGAGCCCAGACAGAAATTAAGCTTCTGATCATTAAATTTATTTTCCAACCTCGACAAATGAAATTAGTCAACCAAAGTGAATTGAATGAAGCATCCAAGCCAACAAGGAATGAAAATAGATAATTGAAAAGCTCAATCTACCAAGGTATCTCCAACCGATGGAAGAACATGATGAAATTCATAACGACCCCTATGGAGTTGGAGAGAATCTGAGTGGGAATGACTCTATAATTTCTTAAGATGACCCACAATTCCCAGCATAAAGGTATTTATATCTTGAATTGGAGTTGATCTTTGTAGAGAACAAAGTCGACACCAAACACAGAGGTTGTTCTTGTCATGTCTCAAAGCTTCACGATGGGATCGAAGACACAAATCTCCTACAACTAATCCACTTATCCCAAATATATCGACGATATTCGTTCGACACAACTAATCTAAGGACCTTTGGAGAATGCTTCAAAGCCATCAAGCAGAGTGTAAAAAGAGAAAGTTGAGGGAACAAAGAAAATTGAGGAGAAAGAGTCAAAGTAAAAGTGCAGCATCATCAAATACCTCAAACTTTTTTATATGAAAATAGAAGAAGAAGAAGAAGAAGAACCATCGCATAAGGGTAAAAATGATACTATACAATAATTTTGAAGAATCGCTGACAGAAGGATCACATCAAAACATGAATTGAGATGAAAAAATAATTTTTTGTCTGAAAATAGACATTACAAATTACAAGAAATGCTTGGAAACTAGCCATAGAAAAAATATTTTATAAGGGGGTTGGTCACCTCTTCGATCAAGACATACCCCTATCAAAGCAGTCTCTTATACAAAACATCTACCCCAAACTTAAATCAATTTTTCAATCGTTCACTGCCAGAGCCTAGAGTATGAGGGATCTCACCCGGTCATCCAACAATTCCTATTGAAGTGTGGTCTTCTCTTCCTCTATCCTCTTCACTTTCTCCACACGAGCAAGCAATTCACGCATCTTCTTGCTCAATAGATCCCGACTAACAAAATGAATGATTTCACAATCTGGTTTAGGATGTGAGCTAATGATTTGGGTGATATTCGACATCCATTAGTTGTGTCCATATAGGTTTTAAGAAGATTAACTAGGTGATTAACCCCATCACCCTTGCTTGAGAGTCAAGCACCCTTGATTGGTTCCTTGGCAGTTAATTTTGGAGCCGCAGTCGGTTCTCACCAATGTTTGTCGAAGGTGAATTAGCACCCAAGGCTATCTAAATAGGATTAGTTGAATGAAGCGGCAATGTGAAGAAGAGGGATCCCATAAAAAATAATCAAAATCTAACAAGTAAAATCAATATGCTTCTCATACCAAGAATTTGATCCAATACAGACTAAGTGACGTGGTGCTCTCATCAGTAGACAATAGAGCACCAACAAATTCTAGAATACCAGGTGGCATCTTGACTACCAAGCAGTGACAGAGCATCAACAGCTTTTGCATGGCCCCTTAAGTTAGCGGATCTGTCAAAGGTTGAGCCGACAATCGATGGTTGGGTCAATCTCCTAAGCATTCCTTCATTAAGTGTCATGGAAGGAATTAAACGACCTCACTAGATCTGTCAGCACAACCACTTCTCTCTTCTTATTAATGGTTTTCTTTTTCCATTCACCTTCTAAGTGGTATCGACCTTTCAAGCACCCGAAAACAACACAAAGCAATATTTTGTTGGAGATAACGCTCTAGGGATTCAACATATTATTTAGTACACCACTCGGAAGCTAACCGATTCAAATGAGAAGGGATGCAAAGTAAATATGTATTATGAAGAGTATCGTCACGTGTTATTCATAAGGACCAAAGTCATAAAAATCAAGGGAGTTTAATTATTGAATTGTTGATTAATAATAATTACGAATGTGTCAGCACTAATCGTAAGGAGATCCGAAGAAGGGCCCACCAGCAGAAGATTAAGAGGTATGTTTTTTTGATCGAGTGAAATTGCCCGAGCCAAAGCCAATAAAGCCAAATCAGACAGAATTGCGAGACAATCCAAAGACTATCAAATGATTTAACAACGAGCTAATCTAGGAAAAGTTTGAATCCTTAACATCTCCAATCACCCCAGAGACATCCATCAAAGTCCCGCATCTGAAGATTAATAGCCGGATCATATCAACTGGTCGAATTCTACTGCACAATCTCAGTTGACCAGGCTTATCCCATAAAGTTGAGCGGATCTCAACCGACCATAACAGATCAAATTAAGCTTAGTTGGCCGACCCATAGAGCATCCAAACAATAAACTTATACATATAAAATACCAAAAATATCCCATACAACTAATTTTAAAGCAGGGACAAAAAAAAGTAACATCATCACATTTCACCCCCCTCCCCTATAAATAGGGATATCATTTTAAAAGACACAATTGATACAAAGTCTTCCTATTCACTCCTCTCTAGCTCTCTCTCTCTCTCTCTCTCCCCTCATTATGCTCTATTCCTTCGGAGTGATTCATGGACAAATCAGGATTCAACATATGCATACATATTTAATATTATCTCTTTTGAGAAACTGAAGTTCAATACTTCTATCTTTCAGTCTAGTCTCACCTTAAAATACCAGTTTATTTTTCTATAGTTATACCTCCACACTCTTTTCTAACGGACGTTTTGAAGAAGTCGGGCCTGCGGGCCGTTTTATTCCCCGCCTTCATAAACGATTTTGATTTCTTATTTGTTTTGTATACTGTATTTTATGTTATATTTTTATGCTTGAATTTTTTCCCCCACCTTGTCCGTTTTAATGGAAGAAGCTACAGAAAGCCAAACCGGCTGCTGGGTTTGGTCCTCTTACAAATGTCTTCATGTTGGTCTTGCTTGCATTGAAGGAATGTAAATAAAATGGGGTTTTAATAATCTATCACTATATTATGAATATTTCTGATCAGCAGTTTAAGTATTTTAAATTTTAATTTTTATTTTGCTTAAATTTGTAGCACATTGATTAGAAATAAAATCAAAAATTTTATTACCTAAAAATTTAATAAAAAAAATAATCCTAGCAACCTGTGTAATTGTTACTACTCGCTGTTTAAGATAAAATTTGTTAGGTATGGCTCATATATCATAAATGGGACAGATGCTGGAGCGGAGTGGAGCGGAGTGGAGCAGAGTGGAGCGGAGTGGAGCGGAGTGGAGCGGAGTGGAGCGGAACGATCTGTCCAATCGGGAGAGTTTCATTATGTGGGTTGGGGGTGCGGGGGCAATACCCCGCAGTTTGGTAAATGAGTAATTTAAGTAATTATATAGTGTACTATAAGGTTATATATATGTCTTGTTTGTTACTCTATGTGAGCCTCTAAGACTTCGGGAGTTGAATCTTGCATTATGTACTCTTTTCTGGATATTGAAAAAGAAGTCGCCGCTCTGCTTCCGAGGATGTAGGCACATTTGCCGAACCTCATAAATCTTTGTGTGTTCTTCTGAATTTGTGTTTTTCTTCGCCCTAATTTCTCAACAAAATTGATAAATTATTATTGTTAATTTATAATTAATACTAAATTCTATTTAGTAATTAACCATTTTATTATTAGTATTATATATATATATATATATATATATATATATACACACACACGCATTGCCATTTGCTATAGTTCAAAGAAGGCTTCTCTTTATTTTGTTTTTAATGTTATATTTATCGTTGAATTATTTAGATAATGCATCTGAAGGTGAGAGAGGAGACAGGCACAGAGACTAAAGTTACAAATAGCCAGGACTAATTATATGAAATTTTTATTTTTATTTTTTAATGTTTTTAATAAGCTTTTACATTTTAGATATGTTATATTTAGGAATATTGATTAAGTTTTTTTTTTTAAATATTATTATTTCTTTGTTTGATTTTAATTAAGTTGAAATTATTTTTAAGAATGTGTTAATGATTATTTAGAAGAAAAATAGTTAGTTGGATGTTATTATATAGTTAATTATAAATATGTTAACTAATAATTTTATTAAAAATGGTTTTCTACACCTATAAATTTCTTTTATAGGCCAATACAAATGTTAACATGTTTTTATGTGCGTAGCCGGTCCATTTTTTTCTGAAGTACAACTATCATGTCCAGTTGCTTGGATTGACTTGCCAAGATGACCTACTAGATTCACATGTCGAAGTGTCAATTATTATGTTTGGGCTGATCCGCCAAGTTGACCCATCGAGCTCAACCGACATCTACCCTTCAATAGGAAGCAACTGTGGGAGTATCAAACATAATCAAGTAGATAAAGCATGTTTGTGTCCATTTATGAACTATCTAGCTCCCACACTGTTATGGTCTTTCATCGATATGACATGAACATAATTCTTAGTAGACTATAATCATTTAATATTTCTTATTTGTAACCACATGTGTCGTGAGAGGTCATCTCAAGCCATGTAAATAGAGATAATCTCCCGCCCGGGGAAGGCTCTATGACTTCCTCTTGATTTTCCTTCCATTTTTGAATCATTCTCAGAGTGGAACTCCCAAAACACACATCTATTCCCTTCTGCAGCTACCTTCACAAATAATTCTTGAGTTGTATAAGCCCACTAACAATACAACATCTAACATCATAAAAGGAGTCAACTGATGTTCAGTAATTAGCTGGCTTGAAATTATATTAATTGATTAATGGAGACGTGTATAATATTCATAAGTTTTGAGGACAAGAATTATTTTTTTGGTTACTTCCTTATTTTCATATATCTGATTATGATGATTCATATCATGGTGATGATGAGTTTCCCTCTCATGCCTGCCTTAGATGGCGCTTTCCAGGTGTGATGAGGAGGATCCCTACGAAAATGAAGGTCCCTTATCTTAACCAGAGTCTCAATCCATAGATCGATATAGTTATTTTCTCGACGGGTTAAATCAATCAAACGAGGAATGGAGGGTTGCTCCTACCTAGAGTGAGGAAGCTCGCCACCCTGGATAAGAGGAAAGTTATAGTAACTCGAGATATTGAGAACAACCCTATGCCTCTAGCTCGAGATGTGAGCAATGATAACTAGTATGGTAAGGTGGACTATAATGTCGTGACTCACCTCAAGAATATATGATGTATTGATGTTGTCTTTTTGAGATATGAGAGACTTTGGTAAAGTCACTTTTAGAGCCCAAAGATTCTTTTTTTTTTTTTGCCAAGGAGAAGTTGAAAATTTTGGGCCCCACATAGGATATGTTCAGTATTTGCTTTACTGATAATGACATTCTGTTGGGCACTACTCAGCATAAATGCCCATTATATGTTCGGCCTAAGTATACAATGTTTTATTGAATCGTGTAATGGTAGAACAAGCTGCTTCAGTAAATATTATCAGCATCCACACCCTTGAGCTATTATCTCTTTACTCAAGATGGTTGGGCTTTGATAGGTTAATGATGATTAGCTTTAACAAAAAAACTAGACTACTCTTAGCTCCATAGTTTATCCCCTTTAGTTTAGGGAATTGAGGACTGATGTCAAATTTCATTTTATCAACATTGAGACCACTTTTATGGCTTTGTTGGGTCTCCTATGGATTCACATCTATGGAATGGCTACTTCTACCCTCCATTAGAGTATTAGATACACTTGTAGAAGAGATATGCTCTCCATCCCCAATGATATCCAATAGTTCTTACTAACAAGATCAAATTTATGATGAGCCCAATTTTATGTGACAAATCCACCATGATTGGAGGCCCCAAAGCCTAAGCCTTGCCCATCTAAGGTTTGATTGTCTCTCCCTTTTAAAAGATGAGATGGATGGTCATGTCAAAAAAAAGCTTCATGCATTGGCTTATCCAAGATAAACAAAGGCCCTCCTGTTAAGAGAGGGTTGCCTATACTTTCTGCAGGGAAGATTATTATTGAGGGTGGTGTTAGTGATGATTTGAGGTGATACAGGTCTTGAAATAGAATCAATTCCAACTTTGAAAGATTCAGATGAGAGGAACCTTGTTAATGCAGGTTTGTTAACATAGATGTCAAAGCAGGAGATTCATGCATGCTATGTGTTGGCATTGTGATCAAGTTGACACTTCAGCATCATCACAAAGAATTGATCATAAGAGAGGTGGTGATTTTTGTACGAGTTTTTTACTTTTTTTGTACTTCCTAGAGAGGGTCATGATGAGAGTTATATTGTTTTATGGGGCATATGCACCCACAAGACATGATGATGTATCCTCTTTTGTTGATGTTAATAAAAATTTGGAATATATTTCTTCCTTTTTTTATCATTCTCAATTGATGATAGATAACATGTTGAGTAAAGAGAGTTTACATGAGAAATGGTTGGTCAACTAATCCAAGATGTGTAATAGGATGTGTCAAAATAGACTACCTCAAAATAAGTGTGGCTCGTCGAATAATCTAGTAGGTCAACTTTCAATTCAGAAACTGTATCAAAATTCATACTCATGCTTTGATGTTGTATCATTTATTCATTATTTTTTTATGTCAATTTCTATGTTATAAAAAAATAATTGAGTGATGCATAATTACAATTTTATGACAAATTGTCTGGCCAATTTTGATGTAGCGATTGAAATTTTATTATATGCTCCATATATGGGTGCCTCATATGCATGACCTCTTAGATGTGAATCCATGGGAGACCCAACAAAGCCATACTAATGGAACAAAATCGTCAGGCTATTACACAAAAGCGAGCAATATCTCACTGATTAGTATTTAAGGCTCTTATAAAAATTACCATAGCTTTATAGTAGCCTAAAGACAAGAACTAAGATGTGGCGTATACCAAAGTGCTATGCTAAGGGTTTCTCTTCTTGAATCCTAGTTAGAAAAAAATGTTATATAATAAGAGAACTCTCATAAACTTATAGACATCACCTTTGTAAATTCTATATACATTGTTAGTTCTTCATCTAAATCAGTTCCCATGACTTCTTTCTCTTTTCAATTTATATCCAAAAAAGATTTTGACTTCTCTTATAAAATATGTATATATTTTTTCATTCTGTGTGAGATTTGTGAAAATTAAAATATAATACTCTCTTATCATCTCATACAAATAATTATTGAACAAAATATTATAATATATATTAAAAAATCAAAATATATTATAATTATTATATGACCTAAATAAACGTATTATCCTAATAAGATAAATATATTAAAAAAACTTATAATATTGAACTATTATAAAAGTTTTTTTTTTAAAATATAAATCTTTTAAAATGTTTTCTTAATGTATCATCTGGGAACGATAGCAGAGGCAGGTGAAAAAAGGGCATTTAAATACTTACCACACAAATTCTCCTATATTTACATATCTAACACCGAAAAATTCATATTTATATTCATCGCTCAAATCTCTAAAATCACATAAAATATACAGCCAGCACAATCTTTTTAAAAGTAAGATTTATGGCACTAATTATGAATATCAAATTTTAGGAGTTAGATATGTAAATACATAGAAAATAGGTGATGTGCATGTGAATTTCCCAAAAAAGAAATGAAGTTCATTTAGACTGGTATATTCTCTATTTTTGCCCCGATAAATTACTCTATTTATTATATTCTTTTGGAGTAAACAAAGCATCAGCATCCGTGTGTTCTTTGGCAGTTTCCATTGGCTCTTTTGAGTGTATGTCTTCGGCGCGGGATGCTGCTTTACAGGCGAGGAAGCTCTGCTCCGTTTTGAGGAATTTAATCCGCAAAACCGCAAGTATTAATTAACGAATGTTTTATCTTCCCAGACTTTGTTAAACCACAGAGAGACAAAACGATAGGAGGCCAAGACCAAAAGCAGAGTGAGGATTGGCTTTCTTCTACTTAAAGCTCTCTCCTTTACTGATCTCTTACCATTCCTGGGTTTCACTGGAATGGTGGTGAGAGGATAAAGTTTCAGTGGAGGAGAGGATATTGGGGCTTTTGGCTGATCTGGGCTGTTGAGCTTTGTAGGGTACGATTTTATTCCTTTAACCGGATAAAGCTTGGATTTTGCATCTGGGTTATGGTTATTGGGAGGTCTGTAGATGGAGTTTGGTTGGAAAGATGGCTCCTTTGATTGCTATCTTTGCTGAGAGTGATGATTTCTCTTGGATTAAAGAAGAAGTTTCTCTGTTGCTTCTTCCGCAAGTTTATTAGCAGGTGCGGGTTTTTCTTCCGGATTCCATTTCAGTAATCTGCAGCTTTTGAAGGATTACTTTGAGAGTTGGAAGTTTAGTTAAATGAGTATGAAAGAAAGCAAGATTTTCCGGGGCTTTTGTTCGTACTGGGCGCTAAGCTTTGTTCCAGTGATGCTTTGTTTGAATGTGGCTTATTCCTCTCTTTCGCCTTCTGGTATAAACTATGAAGGTGGGTAGCTCTTGAGGTTGGCTTTTCCATCCTTGCGTCATTATCATGATTTCTTGTTCTTTCATCTCTCTTCTATTCTAGCTTCAAGCATTAGTATAGATCAGAATGTGTTCTTTTTTCGAGTTTTGCTCTTCTTTCTTCAATTATTTGAGCATTTCAGAGAAAACTAAATGGCAGAACAGACGTGTGTCTTCAAATGGCTTTCTTTTTCATGAACTTTTACATTGCGGGACATTTTGGTATATTTGATCTCTATCTTCCTCCATTATAGTTGTTGCATTGATGGCTATAAAGATGGAGCTAAAAGACCCATATAATGTTCTGGAGAATTGGGACACAAACTCGGTGGATCCATGTAGTTGGAGGATGGTCACCTGCTCCCCTGATGGATATGTCTCTGCTCTGTAAGTTTCATGGCGTCCATATTTTGAAGGGGAAATCCATTATCTTTGCTGAATATGTTGATGATAATTCACCTTGGTAGGGGCCTTCCCAGTCAAAGCTTGTCTGGCACTTTATCGCATGGGATTGGTAATCTAACAAATCTGCAATCTGTGTAAGCTGACTCATCGTTTCCCTCATCAAATTGAAATCTTTGTATTTATTCAAATCTATATTTTGGGAAGGGATATAACTTTTTTTTTTATAAATATTTTTTTATTATTTTCTTACAGGCTGCTGCAGAATAATGCAATTTCAGGACCTATTCCTGCTGTTTTTGGAAAGCTGAATAAACTTCAGACGCTGGACCTCTCCAATAACCAGCTCAGTGGAAACATACCGGATTCCTTGGGAGAACTGAATAATCTGAATTACCTGTAAGATTCATCCCATATGTTAAATTGCCCAGCTGTATCATCGTGCTATGTGAAACTTGTTTATAGTGGCTGCCAATGAACATTTTCATAAAGAATAAAGTGTCAAGATTGTCCTATAAATATATATATGGAATCAATTTGGTTCCAAAGTGTATAGAAGTGTCAAAATTAAGCCTTAGGCTCTTTAAGTTGGGGCTGAAACAGTCCTCTGTTGGGACTATTTCAGCTATATAAAACAGTCTGGGAACTACATTGATATTTTTATAGGCCCTGGGACTGAAATGACTAATTGCAAAGAGTGGAAGGATGATTTTGACATTTTTCTCTTTTCATAAGCATTAGATTATTAGTCTTTGACACCATAACTTAGTGTTTTTTTTTTAATTCTGATTTGTAATGATTATTATTTTTTTTTATTGAAAACTTCTTATTATTTCTTCTACCACGAACAATTTAGGCGGCTGAACAACAACAGCCTGTCTGGACCCTGCCCGGATTCATTGTCGAACCTCAAAGGGCTCACTTTGCTGTATGTGTTAATATTACCCTCTTTCACATCCCTTTCTGTTTTCTCTTCCATGCACAGTTTTTTCATATGTTTTAGCAGTTTATATTTCTAAATTCTCACTAGGAATCTTATGAAGTGGCCCTTATTTATGCTGCTGTAGGGATATTTCATTCAACAATCTGAGCGGTCCTTTACCAAAATTCTCAGCAAGGACATTTAGGTATATGATACCTTGCCTGTTTACTTGTCCCTGCTGCTATTATTTGCATGCATTATTGTCATGATCAAAATCATCAGTCTCAATGAAATACTTTAATTTGTAGACTTGAAATGATATCATTGAGCATATGATTGTTACGACCCCGTTATTGGGATCACGATGCATGGCAATTTGTGGGTGCCGGTAACATATAAAATGTATATTCGCGTTCGCTGGCAACTCTAGATTTCGTATGGGGAAGATAAAAAGAGTGAACACAAATTTGAGGAGACTGATTTCATTCTTTTCATTTATCATAATGTCTCCAAAATGGAGGTTATTTGACTATTTTTTTTTAGTCTAATAAAAAATCAATCATACACGAGCTTATTACTCGATCATCATACATAAAGCTATTTCAAGTCCCTGACAATGACACTGTTCTTGAATGTTTGGCAGCATTGTTGGAAATCCTTTAATATGCGGGAATAACTCGAGCAACTGTTCTTCTGTGTCTTTGGATCAAATTCCGTATCCTCCAAATGATCTAAATGGTATTTGAACATTATTAATGTTTTGCTTCACTCTATAAGGAGCTTTTTTTTAAAATTTGGTAATTTATATTCATGACCATGCTAATAAATATAGGCATCTTGGATTTCTCAGCTCAATCACAGCATGGAGGGGTGAGAAGCCGACAAATAATCATTGCATTCGCCGCAAGCATTGGATCTCTCTTGATCGTAGTTATTGTGGTTGCGATGTTTCTATGGTGGCATTCTCACTACAATCAACAAATTTTCTTCGACTTGAATGGTTTGATTCCTTCCCTGTCATATGAATTTAAATTCAGTTTCAATGCATATTATGAAATGCTGAGTACAATTTATAGGAAACTCAAAATGTAACACAAGTGCCCTTATAATGCAAATATTAATGTAAACCAAGACATAATTGTTGCAAGAAAAGGAATATAAAGCAGGAGCAGGTTAGAAAGCTAAAATGAGATTAAAATAAAGGATCAAAGAAAAAATGAAGACAAAGATCTTCTGGCAGTAGGGTGGATAACCTAACTTCTTGTCATTCTAGAGAAGGGTGGGAATATCAATTTCTAATACTTTAAGTTAGGGTAGGGTTGTTGAACGCACAAAGCATGATCTCTTGCCCTCAAGATTTTAATATGGTCATAATCATAATGTAGATTTTGTTTGAACAATTTTTTTTTAATGTGGTGACATTTTCTAAATATCTTTACTGTAAATGCTAAACTATTTCTTCTTCTCTATTTTCTTTTTTCGCATAACAGCATATTTGGTTAAGGCTCTTAATGTTAGGTCATATGGAGATAAATTTCTTTGCAAAATTAGAGCTCTCTTAATATTGCAGATGATATCCTTAGCAAGTTAAAAGGAAATTTTACATATCTAACATCTAAACCTTTATATTTACATTCATGATAATTTGGTATCATAAATCTATGCATGAACAGACACATTTGATTTTTAAAATGTTATTAACAGCGATATTTTTTATTTGATGTTAAAAAATTGAGTGCTATGCATGTAAATATGAAAGTACAAATGCTAAATATGTAAATACTCAAGAATTATGTGGTATGTATGTAAGTGCCCCTATCTAAATCCATGGTTTATTGTTGCTTATGGAAAAATTAGAAATATTTTGTAATAGTTTGAGTAATTTGAAAGATTTTACATCTTAGTGAATTATGAAGTTATAATAATAATGTTAGCATATCTNAAGCATAAAAGATGTTGAAATGATTAGTGAAGAATAGGTATATAATTCAAACAACACTAATAAGAATATGTGAAAAATGGTGATTCATGATGGCGATACCAATGGAGAAGAGATAAGGCTGATGATGATGGGGGAAGATCCAATTTGTTTTGCACAATTTCTTATTTCCAAAAACCTATGTTCTCCCATCTATAAATTGAATTTTTGTCAACCTCTATTGCTTCTTGTGCTAGAGAGAATCGAAAGAAAGAGTGAATCAGGCATCCTAGCATGTGATTCGATAGCAATTGATGATATTGCAGCACCTTGTACTGTAATAGACAATGCACCGTAGTGAACTTATCCCCATCAAAATATTCACCTACATATTGGCCAATAAAAATATCATTTTTGTCATCTTTCCTCCCTACTTAACTCATTTGTTTAATATAAATCTGCCAATTTATTTAAATCGATTCCCTAAATTGACACTACCACTAAGGCATGATTTATGTCATATGGCACATGCAAATCTTCTATCAAAAATAACTTTTTTTTTCTTTTTTTGAAGTGATTTAATATGTTTATGCTTAGTTAATGAGACCTTTTTTAATATTATTGTTCTTACAGAGCATTATGATCCAGAATCACAAATTGGTCATTTGAAGCGGTTCTCATTCAAGGAGCTTCGCTTGGCCACTAATAATTTCCATTCGAGAAATGTGTTGGGAAAAGGTGGGTATGGAATTGTATACAAAGGATATCTGCGTGATGGAACCGTCATTGCAGTTAAAAGACTGAAAGACTATAATGCTGTTGGTGGTGAAATCCAATTTCAAACTGAAGTTGAAATGATAAGCTTAGCTCTCCATCGCAATCTCCTTAGGCTTTATGGATCATGTGCTACTGAACATGAGAGATTGCTTGTCTACCCTTTTATGCCCAATGGAAGTGTTGCTTCTAAATTAAGAGGTTTGTTCATTTTCTGTCTCGTTGTAAATCTTCCAACTATTATACCTTTTACATTTCAACAATCCAAATCTTTCACATCACATGAAAAATACCACTTTCTTAACTATTAAACAGGGAAATGCACCTTTTCATGCATAGGAAAGGCGGTATATATGTAAAATTGACGTTTTGGTGTTAGATATGTAAAGAAATAGGAATTGAGTAGTATGTATTAAATCTTCTGACTTTTGTGTGTGACACCACAACTGAATTCATACCAATTTTAAGACGCGTCCTCTTAACAATATCATAAAAAATGCAGCTAAACTTGCATGGAATCATTTCTCACCATAGAAATCTCCATCATCATTCTCATCCTTGCAGAACATATTCATGGAAGGCCAATCTTAGACTGGTCAAGAAGGAAGAGAATAGCGCTGGGAACTGCAAGAGGATTGCTCTATTTGCATGAGCAATGTGACCCTAAAATAATTCACCGCGACGTAAAAGCGGCCAACATTCTTCTCGATGAGGATTTCGAGGCGATCGTCGGCGACTTCGGGCTGGCTAAGCTTCTCGATCACCAGGAGTCGCACGTTACCACGGCGGTGCGAGGCACCGTCGGTCACATAGCTCCCGAATACTTGTCTACAGGCCAATCATCAGAAAAAACCGATGTATTCGGCTTCGGCATTCTGCTTCTCGAATTGATTACTGGACTAAAAGCAATAGAATTTGGACGAGCGGGAGCTCAGAAAGGAGTGATGCTTCATTGGGTAAGCTTTTTCTCTCGAGATTCAGAATCTTTAGGGTTTAGGGTTAGGGTTTTATGAATCTGAGGAGGTTTCTGTATGGCTTCAGGTGAAGAAACTCCAGCAGGAGAAACTACTAAGCATGATGGTGGACAAGGATTTGAGGAACAATTATGACGAGGTTGAGCTTGAGGAGATGGTTCAGGTGGCTCTGCTTTGCACGCAAAGCCAACCGGTCCACCGGCCGAAGATGTCGGAGGTAGTGCGGATGCTTGAAGGAGATGGACTTGCTGAGAGATGGGAGGCTTCGCAGAAGCTTGACACACCGAAGTTTCGCTCCGGCGAACAACCGGAGCCGAAGTACATGAACATGAGCTTTGTGGAGTCATCGTCGGTTGACATTGAAGCTATCGAGCTCTCGGGTCCGAGATGACGGTTGTATAGGGTTTTATAGCTTTTGGTTATATACATTTTGGCGAGGAAGATTTAATGCTCTGGTTGCTCCTATTTGGTAGTAGAAAAATTACACCGTGTTCGTAGGGAGATTATTCAGAGAGTATTGAGGGGTTATATTTGTGTTATACTTACTGTAACCTCTTTATAAGCTATTTGTAACCTACAAATATATAAAAACAGAAGCGTGGAACGTACTAAAAGGTACAAGTAGGTTATAGGGAGATTACAGAGGGTATAACACAGATATAACCCCTGAGTACTTTTTAAATAACCTCCCGACGTACGTACGCAAATTTTTCTCATTTGGTGGGGGAAGATTATAGGAATTATTGTCTTGTATAAAAGGAATGTGATAAAGAATGAATTTTGACAATTAGATGATGGCTCTGGAATCATTATGTTTTTTTTATTTTATTACTATTATTATTATTATTTAATTTGCTAGTATAGAACTTCGATCTTAGAAGAAAGGGGATGGCATATTTTCTTTGAATACTGTGAATTTCATATTTCTCATTATAATAATTAATGTTATGTATTTTTTTGGAATATTATAATTCTTTTTCTTTTGTATTTATTATTATATTAAAACAAAAGGATAAAAAATGAAGATGAGTTTCAAATTGTCATAAGTGGCATTCACTATCAACAATACTAATAAAAAAGATTGAAAGAGCGGATGAGATGGTGGCTCGGTGGTTAAGCATTTCCTCCTGCATCGAAAGATTAAGCTCAGTTTCTCTTTGAACTATTTTCTATTGATATCAAACGTGGAAAAAAAAAAAAGAGATGGTGTGATGTAGCTCATTGGGAAAGGCATCATGACATCAATAACATGCAACAAAACTCATAGCTCCAAAAGTTGTAAAATTTATGAAATGATTGACATAATAAACTTATTACTATATTTATATACAAAATATTTTTGATATGAGGGGAGATACATGAAACAACAAGAAAGCCATCAATAACCTTCTCTCAACCAGGCTTAATATGGCATTCCATGAGGAGGCTGTCCCATGATATTCAACTTTAATGGATAATTAGGTTATAATTTATTTGCCTTTTCAAACTTCTAAGAAATTGGATTCAAGTGACAATTTGTGTAATCATCTAATTATAAGCTAGGTTCACATGTAAACAAATTGTGGTAGATAATGAAAAGGACCGACATAAAAGTAAGCCATCTAATATTGTACTTTTCGACCACCCAAGCTACATTTTAGTTGAGGACCGATATGTTTTTGTGTTAGTTTGCATAAATGGAGCAATTTTGTTCACAAAATAGGTTATATTTGGCGGGTAAGGGATGAATATTACATGTGTGTAATAAGAATGCAGTGGCAAACAAAACATCATGAAGTGCAAGGGGTTAGGAAAAGTTGATCGTCATAAGAGCTTCAATTGTGCCTTGCAAATGCTCGAGGAGAACACAAATAAATATGTTCATATTAAGAAAAAAAACTTGAAACAATATGAAGGACTTCAATGCCTACAAAAAATAAACATTATCAAAGCCTTTAAGGGAAACATCATTAGCTACAAGGGCATTTACATACATACCAGACAATCTCAGGCATTTTCATACCTAAAAAATTTGTATTTTCATGAATACCACTCAAATCTTCAGTATCAAATCAAAAATATCACCACATTTATCTTTTTAAAAATAAAATTCACGTTTTTTCATGCATAGTATGTGCATAATTTTTGGCTTGAATTTTGTGGGTTCTGGTTATCTTATAAGAAAATTATGAACATGTGGGTTGAAGCTTTAGAATAAAATTATGAGCATACGAATTGAGGCTTTAGAAGGAAATTGTGAACACGTGAATTGAAGCTTTAAAAAGAAGCTGTGAGCATGTGCGTTGAACGTTTCTACTATTTGATCGAACTTATAATAGCCTTTGGATTACAATTTGTATGCTTGTTGTTTATTGACTCGTTTTAACTAATCCTTTAAAAGGGTCTTTGTTAAAGACTATAAATACCTCATTTATTTCGTACAAATCAACTGACTTTTCTCTTGCTTTAGTTTTATATTAGCTGAAACTCTCAACTTGTAACTTGATATTTCATATAGTGAATTCTGCATTTCTGCCCATTGTTTTTTTTTTTTTTCAATTTGGGTTTTCCGCATAAAATATGCGTTCATTCTTTTGTTTATTTCATTATTTCTTCTATTGATTCAATATCAAGTTATAGCAAGTGATATCAGAGCCAAGTTCTTATCTCGAAAATAACTATGTTAAAGTATGACATCCCTCTTTTAAATTTCAAAGCCAATTTTTTCCTTCGTCAAGTTAAGATGCTAGTCGTTTTAGCATAGCTGGATTTAGACGTGCACAGTTTGGATTCAAAAAGATTTCGTCATCATGGATGCTAAAGGAGAATTAATATAAATGTTGAAAGACTCTTTTTCAAATTTAACTTTATCTATCAAATCAAGTTTTGCAGGATAATTTGAAGGAGAAGATCGTTGTTGCATTATTAGGGTTGTCAAAAAAGTTTGTTGTTCGACTTGTTAAGTAGTTCGTGTTTGAATCTTTCATTAAGTAAACAAGCTAAACATGAACAACCTTTTGTTCGATCGTAATCGACTCATTTTAGCTCTAAATAAAAAAAATTATAAATATTATTTATATAATAATATATTATATATATTTATATCAAAGTTTAAATCATAACATCACGAATGGTCATGTCATTTTGCACATTTTATTGCACATAATTGGTACAGGTTTGAAACCAACGTCATATATCTATTTTTTCTAATTAATTTAAACAAGCTAATTTCGAGCCAAATGCGACCTAAGCACGAGCCAAGCCCGAGCTCTCTCCAGCTATGCTCATTTACAACCCTATGCATTATGGCTCAAATTAGCTGCATGAAAAAAAGTCTAACCAATAAGTTGAACTTGAAGCAGCGTTTTCATTTTCACAGGATGACAAAAGGCTCATCTGTTATAGATCACTTAAGGAAATGGTCTCTGATTTAGAAGCCATGAAAGTAAGTATAACAATGAAAATTTGTCATTAATTTTATGTGTCGGTGTGGTTGGTGTGTGTGTGGTTTTATTTGTGTAGAGGTGGTGTTGGTGGTGTTGAGGTGTGTGGTTTTGTTTATATAGAGGTGATGCCGGTGGTGTGAAGTTTGTGTGTTATCTAGTGGAGGTTTTGGTGCCTGTGTAGACCTTTTGGTGTCTGGTGGATGTGTTGTTGTATGTGTGGCGTCTATGTAGTGTCTGTGTGGTGACTGGTGGTATCTAGGGCTGTCAAAAAAGCTCGTTGTTCGCGAACAGTTCGTGTTCGGTTCGTCAATGAGTTTGTGTTCGATTCGTTCGATAAGCAAACGAGACGAACGTGAACAAATTTTTTGGTTCGATTACTTAAACGAACTAAACACGAACAATGATGCGTTCGTTTGTGTTNTTAATAATAATAATATATTAATGTACTATATTAGTAATATACTAATATAAATATTATATATTTATATATTATAAATTACATAATTAATATACTATATTAATTATATATATTAATATTAGGGATGTCAAACTGGCTCGTCGTTCCCGAACAGCTCGTGTTCGGTTCGTGTTCGGCTCGTTCGTTAAGAAACGAACACGAAC
>JXCR01138587.1:4341-49821 GCA_002079205.1 Phalaenopsis hybrid cultivar | reverse complement strand
ATATATATATTAATATTAGGAATGTTAAATTGGCTCGTCGTTCGTGAAAAGCTTCTATTTGGCTCGTGTTGGGCTCGTTCGTTAAGAAACGAACACGGACAGTGATTTCATGAACAATTTTGAATACGAGCTTATTTCAAACAAACTAAATTTCAAACAAACCGAACACGAACACAAGCTTTGTTTGTTAGTGTTCAGTTCGTTTACACCCACCCCTATCCATACAAGCTTCTTTCAGCACCATATTTGTTATTAGCTTATGATCTATTTATATTATTTAATGATCTCATTGAATTTTAATTTTAATTTTAGTTATATTGCCTTGTAAAAAAAATAAAAAAAAAATTTTAAAGAAAAATTTTATATATAATTTAAATAGATGAATTTTTTTATTAATTGTATTATTTGAGGTAAAATAAATTCTTATTTGACAATAATATTACATAGAAAATAATAGGATATTTTGACATTTGTTTCATGTAATTCTGGTTAGTAAAATGATGGGTTTGTCAGGTACATTGATCCTCTCTCTGCTGTAGAAGCTTTGGTTCGAATGATTGGCTTCCGGATTGTAAGTCTCCATAGAATTATGCTGAAGCAGTTAGGATTTAGCAAATTCAGAATTAACATGAATGACCTTAAATCTGAAATTTCTTAAATTCATAGACCTTGTTTTTATTTTTAAAAGTATTTGACTGAATTTGCTAAATCTAACGAATAAATTCTATTAATATGGTGCTACCAATCACCTCCCATTTTGCTACGCAGAAATGTATATTTGATTGATTCATGAGACCAATAATCAGACGAACCATGAGACCTTCTACCTCGTGGTCTAAATTGTAGTCGGCCGGTAAAAATTCTCTCACAAGAATTGAGAATTGACGAAGTGATCAATGCGTTCAGCTGGCTAATATCAACCGATCAAATTAGTATTGTCGACTAACACCTAAATCATTATACTTACATTCATGTCACTCAAAAATTTAATATCATGTTGATGTGTGCTAGAAAATTTTCAATTAGAAAAGATAAAAGCTCTAATTTTCTAGGATTATTAGCATTATTTTAATTAGTAAAATTATAAAAATTAAATTAAAAATAAGAAAAATATATTTTCTATTTATTTACTTACTCAAATTAATTAAAAATTATAAAAATTAAAATATAATTCAAAATTTCATAAAAATCATTTCAATTGGTCATCTGACCTAAATGAACCTCCAATCATTTTCTTAAGAACGGAAAGTATGTTTTAGTTAGTAAATTAATTATTTTTGAAAAGTCCTATTTTTTAGCTAAATAATTATAAAAATTAAAATATAAATTATAAATTCTCGTTTGATATTTTAATTAACTACTCGGGTAACAACTAAATTTTAAAATCTTTTGAATTAAATTGAAGAAGTTATGAAGAAGGAACCCTAAGAGTAAAAAGCCAATTATAGAATTTTGAACTCTAATTAATATTTAGGTCAAATCATAGGATAAATAGGTAATATTAATCATAATTAGCTCTCTAAAATGACAGAAACACAAAGGGTTAAAGAGTAGAAACCAATTCATGTCACTTTCTACAAAAGGAAAATTTATAATTTTTCAAATTGTTGTAGTTTGGAAGAATTAAGTATGAATAATTATAATGTGAGAGGCTAGAGAGAGAAAGACAATAATTCACTTGGAAACCCTAATTTAATCTTGTAATCAGAATTGAACACACTTTACTTAACTTCTTCAAAATTACAAATCTACCCTTAAGATATATATATAAGTGCTTAGTATTGAATTAGACTTGATCTATAATCATCTAAAGAGGTTTAGAAAAGAAAATGAAGTCGATTGTAAACATCTTTAAAGCACTACAAGCTCAAATGAAATTAAAGAAAGGGAAGTAAGATTTTTTAACGATTAAGCTTATCGCTAAGGGTACCTACTTACATAATTCTTAAACATAATTGAGCTAACCTACTTATGGATTAATTAAAATATTAAAGTCCACTAAACATAAGTTAAAGCATCACAACTAAAATTCAACTTAATCAAGGTTGATTAATTCAACAATGTAATGAGCTCAAATGAACTAGACATGACCCAACGAATTCTAAAGTCGTTCAGGGTTATACCCCGAACACCCTTTCAAGATTTTGGATATTTCAGAGGACATTTAAACTTACCATAATTTGTTGAATAAAATTATCCTAAAAGCACAAACAAACACTAAAAATCAAACAAATACATAGGAACCCACCAAATATGATATGGGACCCATTAATTCACAAATTCTTATAAAATACCCAACACTACTTATCCTACATTAAAACCTAATGCTCAAGAGATTAGGTCTTGGATAAAGTATTCAAATCCTTGCGAGTGGTTGGGAATATTTGTTTATGTCACCTATGGCTCACCGAGCTTGTGTAAGTTTGAGGTCTATGAGGCAGGGGCAATGACGATATTGTTAATGTGTGATAAGCAAGAGATACGAAGTGGGATTTAGAATAATATCCTCCTACTTCAAGGATCATTCGAGAGAGAAGATATAACCGATGATATTATTCTCCAATTCTTGGTAAGACTTGCCCTCGACACTCTTAGGTTATCAATAGGCCTAATTTCATTAGAATAATTAGTCTGTGGATTATACCACTTTTCTTTTCTATTTGTTTAGCTAGTTTATACATATATTTTCACTCTCTTTGGTAACTAATATATTATAAAAATAATTAAAAATAGAAATTATCATAACAAATTGTTTAATAATTTTTGTTACTTTTTCCCACATAAATTTTTATTCTCATGAACATCTCAAATCTTAAAATCTTGAAGTTTACTCATAAAAATGATTTTATTTATCCTTTAAGTACCTCCATCAAATTCTATGACAATGATTCATAAAATTCTTTATTAATATCCATAACTAATAATCAAAGTTAGGTATTTAAATTCTCACTTGGAATGACCATACAGACTTATAATATTAAAAATCTTAAAATCAAAAACAATCTTAAAAGGCTATAATACTCTCCAATTATATTAGTTTTTACAACATTTTCTTTCAAACTATTATCTATAATTACACCTACACAATTTCTAATGCAACTCTTACCTGAATCCAAAGTTTAAAACCCAAGCTATTAATCATGTTAGCATTTTCCCGTTTCATAAATACATAAGATAGTTATCTTTCTATCACTCAAAATATCAAGTAATTTTATTAATTTAACATGTGAGAGCACGTATACTTTAAAATCATATCCTAATATTAGTTTTATAAACTAACTTCTTTACCCGCATCGGTCCGTAATTTAAATACTTTTATTTATTTGACACTACGCCCCAGCATTTACACAATAATTAAAAGAATTCATGCCATGAATTTTTCGACCGATTTTACGTTGACTCACAATGAAAGTACCAAGGTTTAAGTAGAAATGAAAGAGAAAAAGTGAATTTAACAGTGCACATGATTTAATTTTCCTTTTTTTTATGCTGAATTTATGTTAAATCCAACTTAAATCTTATTAAAAGTATGCTACCAAACACCCCCGTGTAGTATAATGACCTTACTATCATTACGTACATCCTATCCAGTGATTGCATTCACTCATGTAATTAAATATAGTTTTCAATCTAGTAATCAAATCAAATATGCTGGATTCAAAATTAGTCATGAATAACACCAAAACCTATCCAGCAAACCACAACGAGAAAGAGAACACTAGATTCAGACAGAAGGGAAGAATTGAGTGAGAAGCTCTAATGTCTCATTAGAATGGGTCCAACCTAAAAACAACACTACCTAAGCTCACATCATAAAAATGGAACTTCCCAAAGTTCAAAGCAAAGGTAAAAGCATCTGTACCGAATAGTGAAGGGAGACTTCTTTTGAAGTTGCACGCTTTTCGATTCTATACAATAACAATTGCAACATTCCCAGGCCCAACTTAATATTGCAAAGTAAAAAAAGAAAACCCACAAATAAAGCCTGCAAGCAAAAGCGCAGGTTTTTAATATTTCTAAGTAAACAAAAAATGCATTAATCAGTTTCTTTGCTGTTTCTTCTCCTAAAAGAACTATATACATAAAATACAAAACATTTACATTCTCTTCAATTGTGAATTGCTGGCTATGATGTATTAATAGCAGAAAATAGTTTCAATACACTGTAATTTTGTGCTCCCCGAACTTGTGAGAGCTTGGCTCATGCCAACACGAAAACAACCAACAATATAGACCGAAAGAAGAGAACTATCTAGAGAATATTAGCCAACTTAAATTTTTAGAATGCACTTCAGCAAGTATAATGAATGTTGAACAGAATTTTCATGGACTTTTAACAACGTAGATTGCAGATACATTAATAGCATAAAATATAAACAGGATATCTTGAACTAAGGATATAGATGCCCTCTTCGACAAAAAACAAACTGACTCCTCAAATTGAAGTTTACTTAGCTATAAGAAGACAAAGTTCATCAATAGAAAACCTAAATTCATGATCCAACAGCTAGTTGAATAAATACCAAGTCCTTGGATATTCTTAAATTCAGTGATCAAATCCGCAAACTCATTACAGGTCCTTAAGAGAAAAAACAAAAAACTTAAGAGATTGTAAAAAAGCAAAAAATGAATAAAACTATTCAATAAATAAAGAACTAAATTAACATCAAGTTCATTGAATGAACTCAGCTAAGAGTCGCGAGTAAGTGAGTTGATAGAAAGCAAAAATGTTATAAATGCACGAAATATAACGATCTATATAGTTTCAAGGTAACGACTACATTGGGAAATAAAGTCATCGTCAACAACCACATGATGAAACTATGAAAAATCATTGCCAAGAAACCAGTAAATCAAAAGATGTCACCAAAAACCTACAGAGGAACAAAAAGCTGGTGAGCACAAGCAGCCAAAAAATTATAAAATCCGCCTAAAGAACCATCAAGGGAAAATGAAACATCAAGAATTTGAGCGGGATTGAAAGAAATCACAAGTTTAAAAACGTTTAAGAAATCGAAAAAGATGGGGGGGAAAAAATTGTGACATGCAAAAGAAAAAATAATGTGCAGCGTACAAACAACTATTTCAAACACGGAAAGAACCAAATCTATAGTGGAAAAAAAAAAGGTAAATCGTCGCCAATGGGGCTGGCGAGGCAAAAGCCTACCAGTTCGTGGAGAACACATCAACAGTATGTATAGGGAGAAGAGGATGACAAAAAAGATGGCTTTGATTTTTTTCAGCTAAAACGATCTAAAAAAGGAATAGTAATTATCATAATTAGCAAAAATTAATAGGCAAGACATCAACATATTCCTGTGCAAAGTTAGTTTTTTTTAATTATTTTTTTATGGAAGCTTGTAGTATCGCTTATATATTTTTTCATCAATAGAAAATGAATTGATAATTGTAAATGATAATTATCAAAGAATCTGTTTGGGACAGTTGTAACTTATTGATAATATGTTGATAAACAGCTTACTTGGATGAGTTGTGGATCAACAGCTGATCCAGATAAGCCGGTTGAATGTTTAGTTTTAGCTCTTGAAAAAAGTTGATTGGCAGTTGTTTCTAGAAAAATGTTCATTCTGTCTACGTGCAGTAAAACTATTTATAACACTACTGTCTAAGCAATATATTTGATGAACAATAAAAAAAAAGAGTTCATAACAGTACAGAAAATAAACTACAAACCTCACTTAAAAGTGAGTATCAGGATTGATAATAAAACGAAATAAATGAATGAAATTACTATTAAAACAATGACAAAGTTGATTCAAAATGTAAATCATTAATGTCACGAGTTGTGTCGTCTTGTTGGGCTGCAAGCGAACCCCGAACATTAATGACAGTGGAATCCAAGAGGCTTTCTGCACATCTGAAGAACCGACATATATCTGAGTGTTGCGCGAGCACCCGTAGAATTGTCGCTCGTAACTGTGTAACTGGCGTAACGTTAATAGTGTAGCCTGCAGTATGTAGGGGCATAACACTCGTCTCGAGTGCCCCGAAAACCTGCAGATCATCTTCCTTCAAAAAAAATTAATAATTAGTCAGAAAAAACAAAAGATGAAATCGAAAAAAAAAATAACTTTATAAAACAAAACTGTGTTAAATTAAGTAGTAAAAAACAATAATTTTCAGCATAGAACTGAAAACATTAAAACAAAAAGTTCTCAATTTTTCTTCGAGCGCCCAGTAATGACTCCAAAAACAATATCAAATGAAAGAAAAATTACAAGTTAAAACTGAATTAACATATTAAAAAAAAAAAGTTAACATATAAACAAGCATCATCACTCGAGTATATAATAAATTATAAATGATAAGCAAACATCAATACCATCAATCACCAACTCTAAGAATAAATTTTAAAATTATAGTACAACAAGTATGAATACATTTGAAAAAAATCACGATTCATGTGAGGCAGAGAAACTTAAAAAGTTAGAAATCTAACAAAATACAACTACACGTACCCTTGAAGCGTTATTTACGAACATAAAATTGAAATCTTCTAATACAATATAGATAATGTAAACAAAAAGTTTCTAAAATCAATATGACGAGTTCATTCATTATCGACTATTGCTCGCTATCTACTCTCTCAAAACTGTCATCTCATATGAACTTTCACCATATCGAGTTTGAGCATCCTGTAAATTTATTTCTAGTTGTGGTATGGTACGTCCCACATGAAATTTGAATGCTTCTGATGAGATCTGGAGCGGATTATCTTCTGCGATGTTGAATTTTGTATCTGATCCGAAGTGTTGTCACCGAATGAAATTGCGCAACTTGCTTCGGAAACAGGTAAGTCGGCATATCACATAATATAACTAATTTATTCTTTTAAACTTCGAAGGCTCTTTCAATCACGCCGCGCAAAAAGTCTTTCAAAATCGAGCATGTGATACTTTGTATCTGGATATGGCTCAAAATACCCCCTCTATAGAGGATATCTGACGTCGACCAAGTAATATTTTTAAATTCAAATACGACAATTAGCCATAGAAAAAATATCAATAATAATTGTTATAGATACATACCTGGAGATTGAAACTGTCTTCAGTTTCTAAAAGCAAACTTAAAATTGCATATATCATGTGCGCTCTATTTCATGCAACCAACAAAAAAATGAAACACATGTTAAAATCACACGCGACCCTCAAATTATGCGGGGGAGCCTTAGTATCTGATATAGGTGACCTTCTCTGCATCGGAGTCGTGCATCGATGAATATTTCGTTCATAACTTTAATACAATACTGACATTCAAGATATATTTCATTAGTAATTTACATGTAGATCATGTTCACGTATAAATGTTATGTTAAAGAAATACATTGAAGAACGGCATGTCTTGATGGTCATTTGCAATATGTGTGAAAACGGACTAGACAGTTAGCTCATCAGACTTAACTATTTTGCACGTCAAACTCACAAGAGCATTCAAACTCACCAAAAAATAACTGATGATGATTTCTAATGAATGTTGAAATCGTTCTATAGCTCCTTCAATGGATTAATTCTGGGATAAGATGCAAATGGTTATCGCCAACACATCTCTTCTCATCATTCTTATTGAGTCGTGCAACCCACGAAAGTTTTGAAACTCATTAAGTCGAGAAATATATATGACGAAACATGTTAGCGAACCACGTAAACTGACCCTGTAATAACTCACCCACTCATTCATCTCCAATATGGCTCGACGTCATACAAGGGGGAATCGACCTACGAAAGGTAGTAATGGTACAACAAGGTAATTATAATAATGACTTTGCAGTTGTACTTTATATGTTCTTCATTCATACTAAAAAATTTTTAAAATCTCTGCTCACTTCACAATTGGGCCTCTGAGCAGGTGAGTGAGTTTATCAGCATACCACAAGTCGTGGAAATTGAGCAGTTCTGTGAGCCGGGAGAAGGCCTCAGCCCAATCCACAAAAAAGTTCAATCCACAAGTGTGTCAAAGCGGCCCAGGTTAACAAAAAAGAAAAAAGAAATTGCATTCTTCAGAGGCACCAAAGATAAACTGGTTGAGTCCAGCATAGTTAAGTCTGCTCGCTCACAGAAATACTCAATTGAGGAGTGTCTTCAGCTCCTAAATACATAGCATGAAGTTAAGGCGGATAAACAGCTCCATGTCAACGCTGTGAAGTTGGAAGAAGACCCAACCTGCAAACATTTACTTTTGAAGATGGATATAGAATAACGAATTGATTACAAACGCTCTTTCAAGAAAAAATGAGATTTTGAAAATTATTTATTTGTTTTCTTATTAATATTTGTAATATGTGTCATGAATCGTTCTTTTTTTCCTGGAGTACAGTCGTGTTTCTTTTATCCTATTATGCAGCGATTATTATATCGATTATCCAATGTTTGATGTATTTCTTCAAGTGTCTCAAGCTCTTATTGTGACATTTTTAGTGTTGTCCTTTTCAAAAATTTGTAGTACGGATGACAAACAGATAAACTATTCTGCAAAGTCGCTATATCATTACTACCTTTCCTAAATCAATCGAACCTCTAGTATGACGTCGAATCATGGGTCGGTGAGTTATTATAAGGCCAACCTACACGGTTCACCAACATGTTCCGTATAATGAAAGTGATATTTCTCAACCTGTTTAATGAACTTTGAAAATTTTATGGGTAACACGTCTCAATAAGAACGACGAGAAGAGAAGTGTTGGCAATAACACTCTACATCTTATCCAAGAATGAATATATTAGAGAAGTTATGAAACGATTTCAAAATTTATCAGAAACTATTGGCAAGTATTTCAATATGTTTCCACACATGTTGCACATGACTTTCGATACAAGACATTCTTCAAGATATTTTTTCAACATAACACTCATACATTAACATGATTGACATGTGAAATGCTAAAGGAACATATCTTGAATGTCGAGACTGTATTGAAATTATTGACGAATCATGTCAATGCACGGCTAACCAGTACAGAAAAATCGCCTACATTGGACGATGTGGCTCCCCCTCACACAAAATGTGATAGGCATATATGGTTTCAACATTTGTTTCAGTTTTACGATCGTTGGATGGGAAGAGAGCAAACACGACTGCCGTGTTTTAAGTTTGCAACTAGAAACTGAAGACAGTTTCTCATATCCACCTCCAGGTACATATCTATAGCAATTACATTTGGTGTATTCTTTTCATTACTAATAACCGTATTTAAATAGATAAATATTACTTAGTCAACGTCGGATATCCCCTGAAGAGGGAAGAATCTCGAATCATAACTAGATACAAAGTATCACATCATCGATTTTGAAAGATCAAGTGGGGTTGCACGCGACAAGAAAAATTTTGTTTAACAAAATGCACTTCGTCTTGCGTGGTGTGATCGAAAGAAACTTCTGAGTCTAAAAAAAGGTGTCATATTATATGATATGACAACTGACTTATTTCCAAAGCAAAAGCAGATATTAGTGGTCACTATGACACTACATAATTTCATTCAACGACATCACTCCGAATTAGATGCAGAATTCAACGTTGCAGAGAATGATCTGCTCCAGATCCAACAAAAAGCATTCGCACTCCAAGTGAAACCGTATCATACCACAGCTAGAAATGGAATCACAAGATGCTCACACTTGAAAGGGTAAAGGTGCATCGAAGATTACAGCTTTGAGAGAGCAGATAACGGACGACATTACTCGATCATGAATGAACATGTAATGTCAATTTTATAAACTTCATAATTACATTATCTCTATTGTATTAAGAAATTTCAATTTTAAGTCTACAAAGATCACTTCCATGGTGTATGTAACTGAATTGTTTTAGATTTTTGACTTCTTAAGTCTCTCACACATGAACGGTGAATTTTTTCAAATGAGTTCATATGTTTTACTATAATTTTAAAGTTTATTCTTAGAGATGATGTTTACTGGTAATGATGTTTGTTTATCATTTATAGTTCATTATATACACGGGTGATGATGTAGATTGATAATTTAACAGTTTTTTAATATGAAATCCAGGTTTTAGCTCATAACCTCTTCTCATATGATACTATTTTCTGAGCCAATGTTACGTGCTAGAAGAAAAGCTGAGAACTTTTTTTGTTTTCATGTTTTTAATTCTACTTTCTTGTTTTCAGCCTTTGCTGAAAACATTGTTCAGTTGCGGCATTTTAAATTATTGTGAAGAGCTTTGAAATTATATTCTCCTTGATGTATTAAAGGTTTATATGTTTCTTTTTAAATTTTCTATTACTTAATTCAATACAGTTTCGTTATTTTTTTTTTTTTTCATTTCATTTTTTCATATTATTGACGGATTTAGCCTATTTTGTTTTTTTTTTTTTTGAAGAAATATGACTTACACGTTTTCAAGGCACTCTGGACGAGTGTTATGCCACTGCAGGCTGCATTTTACACTACTAACGTCACGTCAGTCACACAGTTGCGGGCGACAATTCTACATGTGCTCGCATCGCATCTGGACACGTCTCGGTTCTTCAGATGAGCAGACAGTCTGCCAGATTCCACACTCATTAATGATCGGGGTTCGCTTACATCCCAGGAAAATGACAAAGCTCGTGACACTAAGAAGATGCATTTTAAAATCAACATTGTCAACATTTCAATAGTAATTTTATTTTATTATTATCAATTATGGTACTCACCATTAAGGTTTATAGCTTATTAATCGTAATGTAATGAGCTCATTTTTTTTCTTGTTGCTCAACAAATATATTGCTGACAAATTTTGTTATAAAAAGTTTTACTGCAGAAGGTCATAATGATTATTTTTCCAGAAACAGCTACTAATCAACCATTTTCCATGTGAAATTGTTTAATAATAAAGCAAGAAATGGATTCACAGGATGCTCACACCCAAAAGGTAAAGATGCATCGGAGATTGCAGCTTTGAGAGTACAGATAACGGACAACATATTACTCGACATGAATGAAACTGTCATGTTGATTTTATAAACTTTATACTTACTTTATCTCTATTGTATTAAGAAATTTCAGTTTTATATCTGTAAAGATCGCTTTAAGGGTTATATGTAGTTGAATTCTCTTATACTTCTGACTTTTTAAGTTTTTCTTCCACACATAAACGGCGAATTTTTTCAAATGAATTGATATGTTTTACTATAATTTTGAAGTTCATTCTTAGAGTGATGATTATTGGTAATGATGTTTGCTTATCATTTATAGTTCATTACATACACGGGTGATGCTGTCGGTTGATAACTTAACCGTTTTTTAATATGTTAACTCAAGCTTTAGCTTGTAATCTCTTTTCAATTGATATTATTTTGTGAGTCAATGTTGAGTGCTAGAAGAAATGCTGAGAACTTTTTGTTTTCATGTTTTTGGTTCTACTTACAATATAGCCTAAGAAATTTTGTCAGATTCCAATGTCATCAATGGTCGGGGTTCGCTTGCATCCCAAGAAAATGACATAGCTCGTGACATTAAGAAGCTACATTTTAAACATAACATTATCATCATTTTAATAGTAATTTTATTAGTTTTTTTTTTTTTCATTTTCTTATCATTCATGGTACTCACTGTTAAGTGAGGTTTGTAGCTTATTTTTTGTATTATTATTAACCCTTTTTTTTCTTGTTGTTCATCAAATATTTGGCTTAGACAGTTTTGATATAAATAGCTTCACTACACATGAGTTGAACGATCATTTTTCCACAAACAGCTACTAATCATCAATTTTCCAGCGGCTGATACCAAGCAGTCAACCAGCTTATCTAGAACAGCTATTGATCAACAACTTATCAACCAATTGTCAATAAGATACAGTTGCTCCAAACATGCCCTAAATGAAGGCTCGATTTAAGGCCATGCATCAAAATATCGTATTCTCTGAGACTTTCTATCACTAGTTTTTATTTTTTGCACTCGCTTGTGGTTACTTATTGCTTCATCCACGATTGTTCATTTGATAATATTTGTAGCTCGAGTTCAATCTCATGTTTGTAGGTAAATAAATAATTTTCTACATAAAGATTTATTGCTCACACTCACAATATAGCGCAACTTTTTATCACCTTGTTGTCTTGACTCGTGACAAAGTTTACTCTAGTGTAATTAATTTTTCTAGTGAATAAATTTAAACACCCAGTGTGCTGAAATAAATTTGTGCCAATATATCAACGCAATGCATCACATAAATAACTCAATTTCATATTTTCCTACACCATTCTCTGTATGCTGTCATGTGCATGATTTAATCAATTAATAATCTATTGAGCGGGATAAAATATATTTGAACGTGGAATGTTGAAAATAGTCCTAAAACCATATATGTTGGATCCAAAATAATCCTGGGAACAAAAAACTAACAACCCTCAAGAGCACAACTCAGTCCCTTAGATGTTCTTAAATTCTGCTATCATCTTCGCAAAACTCATTACAAATCCATAGGAACATCATAGTTGTAAGAAACTCAAGGATAAAAACTTTAAATACTTAAAAAATAAAGAATGAATGGAATTGCTCAAAGAATATTCAACAAAATTATGATCGAGTCGATTAAATGAGCTCGACAGAAATTGGTGTGTATGTAATCTGATGGCTTTACCAAGGATCACTAGGTGTCACCTTAGACTGCATAAATTTGCTTAATGCCGAAAATACAACAATCAATTTTGCTTCAAGGGAACGAGTACATTGGGAACTGAAATCATCCTCAATGACCAGATGATGAAGCTATGAAAAATCAATAGTAGGAAACCACTTCAGCTAAAAAAATAAATTGAGTACAGACTACATGGATTCCTAGCTCATTACTATCATGGGCATAAACGAAGGCTCGAAAAACCATGAGAAGAAATAATGATAACTGACTGAAAAAAAAAATTGGTGCTCGTATACAAGCAGCAAGTAAAATACTAAAAACACTAATAACAACTGAGGGAGAATAAGAATTCAAGATTTGAGTGACTTCGAAGAAAAGCATTAATTACAAATCACCTCAATTGAAAAAGAAATAAAGCACTAGACTATTAGAGCATAAACAACCATTTCGAACATGGAAAGGAAAAGAACTGGATCTCTAGAACAAGTATATCTCTGCCGTGAAAGCTATTAGTACGATGCAGAAACCCATAAACTAAGTACACAACATAGAGAGCATTTATATACAGAAAAAACAGCAAGGAAAAAAAATGGCTTTAATTTAGTCAGCAAAGCATCAACGACTAAAAATTGTGTAAACTACAAATAAAAATTCCTACAGAAAATTAAAAGGAATGACAGCACAGATTTCTCAATGTGCAAAGTAGATTTTTTTTAACAATTTAATGGTTTCTCTTATATACCTTTGTATCATTCAATAAAAATTGAATTTATCATCATAAGCAATAATTATCAAGTCTCATATAAAGTTTCAAATATAATTTTGGTTGGTGTATTTGCCATCGTATTAAAATTGAGTCCATTAAATTAGTAAGATTACGGTTTGGGCACTCTTATCCATTAACAAAGACTTTATAAAGCTTTTATAGTGAAATAAGAACTTGTAATATTAAGTACTGAGTAGTCAAATTCTTATCTGAAAGTAAACTAAGTGTGAATGGAGGCTTAATGGTCAGACGAAGCATAAAAATATTACAGCTATATTCTCTCTCACTAATTTTTTTATCTTACACTTTTATTTGATTATTTATTGCTTTGTGCACAATTGTTAACTTGGTGTCATTTGTAACACAAGTTTGCTTGCTTGTGTGTTGGGTAAATAATCAATTATGTGCATAAATCTTTATTACTCACACATGATATATATATATATATATATATATATATATATTATTACCTTATAAATTACTCCTATATAAATTTAAAAAGCTAGTGCGGTGAGAAAAATTGTGCCAATAAACTAATGTACTATATCACCGACAAGGCTCAATTCCTTGATGGCATGCACCATCATTTCTCCTATGAGATGACGTGCAAAAATATATCCATAGATAATCTAGTAGTGCGATCTAATATAATTTAATGAAGAATCTTAAATATAGCAATCAAATAAAAATTATTCATTAATAACACCAAAGCTTAGTAAAAAGCCGAATGTGAAAGAGAATACAAGGTTTAAAGAAATGAATTAAAAAATTGAAGTGAGAAGCTATGGTATTTCATTAGAACAGGTTTGGGTACTGAAAATAGCACCACCTGAACGCAAGTCAAAAATAATGTAGCTTTGCAACATCCAAATGCAGATAAGCAAATGTACTAGATAGCAAGGGTAGCTTTTTTCTCTAGCTTTACATTATTCAACCCTGTGGATTAAAATTAGCAAGTCCTAGTAAAAAATTGACATTGACAATCTCAATGACAGCATAAGAATTAAACCCATAAGCAACGCATATGCTTTTAACATCACAAAGTAGGAAAAATATTAATAACAAGTAAAAAATTGTTTAACGGTAACCATTCTTTTCATATTGTTCTGAAAAAAAATTGATTTCCAGTATCAACAGTTTCAAATTCCCAAGAGAAATGAGAAGTATATACATCAAACACATTAATTTTGAACTATTGAGTCTTTTTATTTGTAAATTTTGGCTAGAAAAAAAAAAAAAAAGGCCAACATACACAAGAATTTTGTGCTCCTCAAGCCTGTGAAAGTTTGGCTCATGCCAGAATGATAACTACTAACAACAATAATCAAATTGGTTAAAATTATACCAAAAGTATTAGCCAAATTTAGTGTGATTTTAATCAGCTATAATGTTCGTTGAATAGAAGTACCATAGATTTAACATTGGTACCATGCAAAAGCAGTAATTGCACAAATTATAGACAAATCTAAACTAAACAAATAGATACCTCCCTTATGCAAAATTAATTCACTCTTCGTATTGAAGTTACCCTTAAACTTACCAATTAAATGGTCGAAGATCATCAGCAAAATGCTTGAATAGAAAATCAAACAGCCAGTTGAATGCAGTAGGACTCGTCCATTAGATGTTTGAAGTTTTTAAATTATGCAATCATATCTGCAAAACTCATTACAGATCTATAGCATCATCAGTCATAAGAACTTATGAAAGAAATATTAAAAAAATTAAAAATAAAGGAAGAATAGAGTTATTCAACAAAAATTAAACAAAATTCACATTCCGTCGACCAAATAAGCACAACTAAGAATATCGGGAATGCTGAAACTCAAATACCGCTGAATATTTTTATTGATATGAGAAGGGATATCAATAACCATTACATGAATCCTAGAAAATAAAATAAAATAAAATAAAATAACATGAAAGGAAAAAAATAACTCTTAAATCTTCAATTAATCAATTCGTATTAATTATTTAGAGATAAAGAAAATAGCATAAAATAGGAAAAACTAAAATAAGAAAAGAATAACTCAAAATCCAAAAAAATAAATGCAAAATTAAAAAAGAACTAACTCTTAATATAAGGAAATAATTTATTCCTCATTAATTCTCACAGGAAAAAATTATTTCCTAAATAAACGTCTAACACTCCCTTTGAAGTTGGAGACTGCGTACGTCAGTAAGTTGATTGTGGTTGGCTTTGAATGTAGTTCTTGTAATATTTGTAAGTAGACAGAAAACTCCTACAGATAATGTTACAAGGGAAATTGCAAAGAAGTAGACAACCTACAAAAAGAAATTGCAAGGCGTGACTTTTAAAAAAAGGAAATAACTTTAGAGATAGGCTTTGATGCAGAAAAAAGCTCCAGAGGAGAGCCTGTTGCAGGAAGAAAGAGTCTGCTGCAGGAAGAATTTCGGAGGTCCTGATACAAGAAAAAGTTCATGAAGACCTTAAAAAACCAGGGAAGTCGAACTGCTGGAAACAAGAAAGTCAAAGTGTTGGAAACAAGAAGTTGGACTATTGGAAACCTAGACAATTAGAGAAAATCAGGAAAGTCGGACTGCTGAAAACCAGTAAGCCTAATTGTCGCAAGGAACATGCGCCAAAAAACAGTGGGAATGACCTCCAGGAAAAGTTGCACCTCCAGCGGTAAAGACTTTTAGAAAAATAGAGAAATCGGACTGCTACAGGAAACAGGTAAAAAAACCAACGAGAAGGACTTGTCCAAAATTGGGTGAGCCATTGCTTCTCTCTTCTTCGATCGCTATGTTCATCTCCTCAGCAACTCGATGAGAAACAAACATTGCAGGCACTCTGCGAGGTTGCACACAAGCGATTATCGAACGTTTCTCTAAGAATTCCTCTTCCAAAACAAATTGTGGAATCTGGGTGGTCTTGCCACTCCCAATTTTCCCGACAAGAATAATTGTCTTATTGTCACAAAAAACTTGAAGGAACTTATCTTTGTGCTTCCACACAGTAAGTGTCTTTCATTTTTCAAGGATGTCGAGATACCTTCGCAAGTAGGTATGTCAAGTCCATCGATTAATCGTCGCCGGCAGAAGGTCGTCGCAATGCCACCAACTAACGGACAGTTGATCCGAGACATCAGCGCCATCATCAAAAGATTCATACCAAAGGAGGAGCCCATACTAAAGCTTCTCTAAGAAAGGATTAGGCTACAAGTGGGCTTTAAAAGATGACAATATCAATAGTGCCTCTTGAGAAGATGTATTTAGAGATAATTATATTGTTCTCCTTTCTTGGGTGCTCTAGTGAAACAACATACATCCTTGGCAGGATTGATTTACCATTATCATCTATTAGACACAGCAATATTGTAGTATTGAGATCTCTCAAACAAGATTTAAAGTATTTGCTTGTGTGCAAATCTATTATGTAAAACAAACTTAGCCGATCTAATTCCAAAGAAGATATAATCTCTTCGGAAACATGCATGGGGAATAATCTCTTCTAAAACATGCATGGTGATCTTTGTTGAAGGTTTTACAATTTTCCGAAAACCTTGAAACACAGATTTTCTTAAACAAGAGATGATTTTAGAATAGTCATTTCGCTTCTTGGTTTTCCTTGGGAGCAAAGCATCTCCCGAAAAATCCTCTAATGCTTCTAGACATAAGAAGGGGCCACGGCAAACAAAAGATTGGTTGTTTCCTGGAGTCGTGGACTGAAGCAATTTACTGTAGGAAGGAGTTGCGGCAGAACCTAGAAAGGGACCGAAGCAATCTTTGGAGCAGTGGCAGAACCTTCGAGGAAATTCCAAGAAATCGACTGAGAAATTCCATAAAATTGGTTGGCGGCAAAACTAGGTTAGGTAGTAGAAATTTACTGAAGGAAATTAACTACAAAAAATTAGGAAGGGTTGGTCGGATGCAGAGTCCCACTATGTGGAAGTCCCACTATGTGGGTGACTACATGAATCCTTTTCCTCCATTGCATCCAATTAAGTGTCATATTCTCATTTAATCCTAATAGATTATGATCATGTTATACAATATGCCCAAATCTTTTTAGGTCTACCTCTGCCTTTCTTAACATAAGTCCAATCAAAATATCTACTCCAAGCAGGATCATCATTTAGGATCATGGCATGAATCCTAAATGAAAAACCTACATAAGAAAAAAAATTGGTACCCGGATAAAGGCAGAAAAAAAAAACATTAAAAGACACTTTAGGAACCACTGATCGAAAATTAAGCAACGAGATCTGAGAAAGTTTATANATCATCCATAATGTTCGTTGAATAGAAGTACCATAGATTTAACATTGGTACCATGCAAAAGCAGTAATTGCATAAATTATAGACAAAATATCTAAACTAAACAAATAGATACCTCCCTCATGCAAAATTAATTCACTCTTCGTATTGAAGTTACCCTTAAACTTACCAATTAAATGGTCGAAGATCATCAGAAAGATGCTTGAATAGAAAATCAAACAGCCAGTTGAACGTAGTAGGGCTCGTTGAATGTAGTACGACTCGTACATTAGATGTTTGAAGTTTTCAAATTATGCAATCATATCTGCAAAACTCATTACAGATCTATAGGATCATCATAGTCATAAGAACTTATGAAAGAAATATTAAAAAAAAAATTAAAAATGAAGGAAGCACAACTAAGAATATAGGGAATGCTGAAATTCAAATAAAGCTGAATATTTTTATTGATATGAAAAGGGATATCAATAACCATTATATGAATCCTAGAAAATAAAATAACATTTAAGGAAAGAAATAACTCTTAAATCTTCAATTAATCAATTCATATTAATTATTTGGAGATAAAGAAAATAACATAAAATAGAAAAAACTAAAATACGAAAGACATAACTCAAAATCCAAGAAAATAAATACAAAAAAAAGAACTAACTCCTAATCTAAGGAAATAATTTATTCCTCATTAATTCTCACAGGAAAAAATTATTTCCTAAAATAAAGTCTAACACTCCCTTTCAAGTTGGAGAAAAATTTGTGTACGTAAGACGTACACAGCACTGCGTACGTCAGGGAGGTTATTCAAAGAGTAATGGAGGGTTATATCTGCATTATACCCTCTGTAACCTCCATGTAACCTATCAGTACCTTCTAGTAAGTTTCGTCATTCTGTTTTCATATATTTGTGGGTTACAGGTACGTTACAGAGACGTTGCAGGGGGAATAACGTGGATATAACCCCCTAATACCCTCTGAATAACCTCTCTGACGTACGCAACGCTGCATCCGTCTTACGCATGCAAATTTTTATCTTCAAGTTATAACACAGCTTGGATTTTGAAACATTAAACAAAGGGCAAGCAAGAAACTGTGGGGTAAAACTTGAAGTTTTGATCCCATACTGTAGTTGTCTTTGACTACAGTGACTGTATATAAAAGAAAAGACTCCTACAGACAATGCTACAAGAGAGTTTGCAGGGCCAAATGCATAAAAAGCTAACTTCTAGCTGGTTGTGGTTGACTTTGAATGTAAGACAAAAGGCTCATACAGACAATGTTACAAAGAAATTTGCAAAGAAGTAAACAACCTACAAAAAAAAATTGCAAGGCGTGACTTTTTAAAAAAAGGAAATAACTTCAGAGGTGGGCCTTGATGCAAAAAAAAGCTGCAGAAGAGAGCCTGTTGCAGGAAGAATTCTAGAGGAGGGCTTGCTGCATAAAGAAATTCGAAGGAAGTCCTGATAGAGGAAAAAGTTCATGAAGACCTAAAAAAACCAGAGAAGTCGAACTGCTGAAAACAAGGAAGTCGAAGTGTTGGAAACAAGAAGTTGGACTGTTGGAAATATGGACAATTAGAGAAAATAAGAAAAGTCGAACTGCTGGAAACCAGCAAGCCCAACTGTCGCAGGAAACATGCGCCAAAAAACAGCAAGAATTACCTCCAGGAAAAGTTGCACCTCCAACGGTAGAAACTTTTAGAAAATTAGAGAAACCGAACTGCTGCAGGAAACAGATGAAAAAAACCAACGAGAAGAACCTGTCCAAAATTGGGTGAGCCATTGCTTCTCTCTTCTCCAATCGCTATGTTCATCTCCTCATAAACTCGACGAGAAACAAACATTGCAAGCACTCTGTGGGGTTGCATACAAGCGATTATCGAATGTTTCTCTAAGAATTCCTCTTCCAAAACAAATTGTGGATTCCGGGTGGTCTTGCCACTCCCAATTTTCCCAACAAGAATAATTGTCTTGTTGTCCCAGAAAACTTAAAAGGAACATATCTTTCTACTACCACACGGAAAGTGTCTTTCATTTTTCAAGGATGTCGAGGTACCTTTGCAAGTAGGTCCGTCAAGTCCATCGATTAATCGTCGCTGGCAGAAGATCCTCAAAATGCCACCAACTAATGAACTGTTGATCCGAGACATCAGCGCCATCATCAAAGGATTCATACTACAGCAGGAAAGGATTAGGCTACAAGTGGGCTTTAAAAGGTGACAATATCAATAGTGCCTCTCGAGAAGTAGATGTATTTAGAGATAATTATATCGTTCTCCTTTCTTAGGTGCTCTAGTGAAACAACATATATCCTTGGCAGGATTGATTTACCGTTATCATCTATCAAACATAGCAATATTGTAGCATTAAGATCTCTCAAACAAGATTCAAAGTGTATGCTTGTGCGGATCTATTATGAAGAACGAACTTAGTCGATCCAATTCCAAATAAGAAATGATCTCTTCGGAAACATGCATGGGAAATAACCTCTCCTGAAACATGCATGGTGACCTTTGTTGAAGGATTTACAAATTTCTGAAAACCTTGAAAAGCAGATCTTCTTAAACAAGAGATGATTTGAGAATAGTCATTTCGCTTAAACACAGATTCTTCTCTTCTTCCCTCTTTTATTCTTTTTTCGAGATTCTCATCCCCCGATCTTTGTCTGCCCTAGCTCGCGACTTCATAGCCTCTCCATGCTTCCGTACGGCATCTTGCTCTTCCACGGCAAGCTTCTTCTTTGACATTCTCAGCAGGTAAAACTTGTTCCTTGCCCTTCTTCGCAATTCCACTAGCTTCTAGACAGTCATTTCTTCCTCTTCTTCGCACCTTTACAAGCATTTCTACAATATTTATTCCTTTTATTAACAAGACATTGTGTTCTCCTTATTAATCTTTATGCTCTTCCTTTTTTTGTTATGTCAATAATTGAGGTGGTATGTATGTAAAGCATTGATAATTTCAGATGACAATGTTTTTTTCCTTGCTTTAAATGATTTGTATTCTAATGCCGTATGATAATGGATATACAATTGTGATGATAAGTATGATATATCAGTAATCCTTCATTATTGAAAAAAAACTCATTAGTTTATGAATTTGTTAAGCAATTATTATGGTAATTGCTTTTTCATGTTTTTTTTTTTAATAAATACCACTCAATTCTCATGCATTTACATATCCAACACCTAAACTGCGTGAAAAGATGCACTTCCTTCTTTAAAAGTTATAATGGTGGCATCAATGTAAAAAGTAAAGTTTAGGTGTTAAATATGTAAACACATAGGAATTGAGTGGTATGTATGTAAATGCATATAAATTAGCTAAAAATTGGATTCTCTATTGTTTGTTTACTCGAAAAAACACTGCATTAAGCATTTATTTTGTCGGCAACCGCTTTTTCCACACTTTGGTAAGTACATTTTATTTATTTACTCAATTTTTTTACTGATATATTTTTTTTAAAAAAAATTAGAGTAAAATGTAAATTATTGATTACAATTTACATTATAGATAATTTAAATTTTTTTAAAAAAAATTATGTACAAAAAAGTTAAAGATAAGTTGTTTTCGAAATGCACATGCCAAACAGCTTATTAATAACAGGAACAAAATGATCATTTTTCCAGAATCGGCCGTTTTTCAAACACATAAACCAAACAGCCAAATAGCTTATCCAGATCAGCTATTCATTAGCAGATTATCAGGATAAGTTGATTATCAACAGAAGCTGGATAAGCTGCAGCTGCCCCAAACAGACCCTAAAGCAATTTTTGGAGCAACGATAAAAACATAAAAATTGGAGCAATGGCAGAACTTAGAAAGAGAAGCAGCAGACCGTAGCAATCTTTGGAGCAGTGGCAGAACCTTCAAGAAATTCCAAGAAATCGATTGAGAAGTTCCAGAAAATTGGTTGGCGGCAAAACTAAGTTATGTGGTAGAAATTTACTGCAGAAAATTAACTACATAAAATCAGGAAGGGTTGGTTGGATGAAGACCGAGCCAGAGGCAAAGAAAACACAGCTAAAGGGGGCGATTGTTAGGAAAAACGCGAGAGGCCATACAGGGAGAGAAGAAGAAAAATTGTTGTATCAAATACCCAGACGAGTTTCACTCCCTTCTCACACTGAGGATGACAGGGAGTCTGACAGTTCTGGAAAGAGGACCGGTGGCTATGACATGAAATTAGGCTATGATACTATGTTGAAATTCAGGATAAAGTGAAATATTTTTATTGATATGAGATGGGGTATAAATAAACCTTACATTAATCCTAAAATATGAAAGAAAATAAAAAAAATAACATGAAAATAAAGATATCTCCTGAATCTCTGATTAATCAATTCATAATAATTATTTGTAGATAAAGGAAATAAAATAAAATAGGAAAAGAAATAACTCATAATCCTAAATAAATAAATATAAATAGGAAAAGAAATAACTACTAATCCAAAAAAATAATTTATTTCTCATATCGTATCACGGTAATAAATTATTTCCTAATAAAATTTTTAACAGGGTATATTGTTTAATAGAAATTGCAAAAATCAATAACTATCACCTAGGATCTCATAAATGGGATTCTTGCCCAAAAGAATACTACAGATCAGGCTTCAAAAGGCCTGGTACATTGAGAATTGAAATCACCTTCAATGACTAGAAGAACAAGTTATGAAAAATTAAGCATATGAGCAAACAATTTTAGATAAAATTTGAGTTCAAATAGGACTACATAGATACTCAGCTCATTTCTACCGCGAAATTAACTTGAAGTTCAAAAAGCCCAATATAGCAGAAGAAATCATAAAAAACCTACAACAATAAGAAATCCCACTAAGTGGGGTCACTACCTGAATCCTTTTTCTCCATTGCATCCTATTAGGTGCCATATTTTCATTTAACTCTAATAGATTAAGATCATTTTATACAATATGCCCAAATCTTTTTAGGTCTACCTTTGTCTTTCTTAACATAAGTTCAATCAAAAATATCTACTCCAAACAGGATCATCATTTAGGATCATGGCATAAAAATCCTAAATGAAAAACCTACATAAGAAAAAAAACATTAAAAAACACTTAAGGAACCACTAATCAAAAATTAAGCAAAGAGATTTGAGAAAGTTTAAAACAAAATACTTCAGAAATAGAAAATTGCAGAAAAAAAAATGTGGCATGTGAAAGAGAAAATAAGGAACAACACTATCAGAGTAATGAACAACAACTTCAAACATAGAAAAGAGGAGAAGAGCCAGATCTATATAACTGGAAAGTATATCACAGCCACGGAAGCAACTAGGGTGACACTGAAGCCTACTAGTTAATGAAGAACACAGCATCGGCAGTGTTTATCGGAAGAAAAGGCAAAGGACGGAAAAAGAGATGGCTTTAATTAATTAGTTAAGTCATGACTAAAAATTGTCTGCACTCTAGATAAAATTTCTCATAATTAGCACACAGAAATAAGTGGGTATTAACATATCTCTACATACAAAATTTATGCTCTTTTCTATTTTTTTAAACAAGTTAATGATTTGTCATATATATAATTTTTATCATTCAAAAGAATGAACTACGACTCAGTCCCTTAGATGTTCATAAATTTCGCGATCATATCCGCAAAACTCATTACAGGTCCGTAGGATCATCATAGTTGTAAGAAATTGAACAGAGAAGCATTAAATATTACCTAAAAAAATAAAAAAAGAAAATAATTCAAATCAAATGAATGAGCTTAGCTGCTAAGATTCATGTGTATGTATTTTGATATACACACCAAAGATCAATAGCTACAATCTTGGACTGCATAAATGTGATTACTGTACGAAATATAGCAATCTACTTCAAGATAGCAAGTATNGTCCGTAGGATCATCATAGTTGTAAGAAATTGAACAGAGAAGCATTAAATATTACCTAAAAAAATAAAAAAAAAAGAAAATAATTCAAATCAAATGAATGAGTTTAGCTAAGATTCATGTGTATGTATTTTGATATACACACCAAAGATCAATAGCTATCATCTTGGACTGCATAAATGTGATTACTGTACGAAATATAGCAATTTACTTCAAGGTAGCAAGTACACTGGGAAATCATTTTCAACAATCAAATGATGAAACTATGACAAACCATCACCAGAAGATCATAATGTAAGAAAAAAATCAGGAAAAACCTCCAGAGGAACAAAAAAATTGGCGCTTGAATACAAGAAGGAAAATTATAAAAACCAACTTAACAACTATTAAATGAAAATGAAATTTCAAGAAGTGAGCGGGCTTGAAAGAAATCATATATCTAGAAACACCTAAGAAATAGAAAAATATGCCAAAAATAAAGTTAGCAGCATGCAGAGGAGATAATAAGGTATAAAGGACTAACAATTATTTCAAACATGGAAAAAGAGGAATCAAAACTTTAGAGCAAGAAGTCAATATAATTGTCGCCAAGGAAGCAATTAGGGTGAGGCAGAAGCCTGAAGGTCAATGGCGAATACAATATTAATATATTTTACAGGCAATAGGATGAAGACAAAACAAAATAAAAACATATTAATGTGCACAAAGTTGATTTTTTTATATGTATTATTATATCAACCACCTAAACTTCAATTTTTTACCCACAAACCACCCAACTTACGCTGAAAACATATGACTTTCGTAGTCTGTACATTAATATCAAAGTTTGGGTGGTTGAAATGTTAATGAATAGGAATTGGGTGGTAAATATGTAAATGCCCCATATTTTTTTCGTCAATCAATAGGAAGTGAATAAATAATTTTAAGAAATGAATATTAATCGNAATGGCGAATACAATATTAATATATTTTACAGGCAATAGGATGAAGACAAAACAAAATAAAAACATATTAATATGCACAAAGTTGATTTTTTTATACGTATTACTATATCAACCACCTAAACTTCAAATTTTTACCCACAAACCACCCAACTAATGCTGAAAACATTCGACTTTCGTAGTCTGTACATTAAAATCAAAGTTTGGGTGGTTGAAATGTTAATGAATAGGAACTGGGTGGTAAATATGTAAATGCCCCATATTTTTTTCGTCAATCAATAGGAATTGAATAAATAATTTTAAGAAATGAATATTAATTGCNAAGACAACAAGCACGTGGGGAACTGAAATCATTCTCAACAACTAGAAGCTATGAAAAATCAATACAAAGAAAAAATTTCAACGGGAATAATCGACTGATTTCAAAGAAGAATACTTGGATCCCTGGCTCATTTTTATTATGGATTCAACTAAAAGTTTGGAAAAATCCATACATCATAATAGATCATGAAAACCAACAGATTTGAGGGAGAAAAAGTGCCAAGATTTAAGATTATTTCAAAAAAACATCAATTCAAAAACCTTTTGCAATGAAAACAGCATAAAATAAAGTTTGTCATGCAAAAGAGAAAACTGAAACTACACTATCAAAATACAAACAACCATTTCGATCATTGAAAAGAAAAGAAGATTCAAATCTCAAGAACTGAAAAAGTATATCTCCACCAAGGAGGCGAATGCTAAAGCCTACAATTAGTGGAGAACACAATATCAGCAGCATTTATAAGTAGAAGAGAAGGATGAAAAAAAAAAGGATTTCTTTGATTTAATTAGCTAAACAACAAAGGATAAAAACAGTCTAAACTATAAATCAAAATTCTCATAATTAGCAAACATTAATGGGCGAGGTATCAATAATTCCCTATGTGCAAAGTTGACTATTTTTTTTTCTTTTTGGAAACAAGCTGATGATTTCATTTAAATACTACTTTTACAGATAAAAAATTGAATTTTTAATGGTAAGAGTTAATTATTAAGTCCCCTTTGAAGGTTTTGAAATGATTTTGTTTAATGTAATAATGTCAAATTATAGAGTTGAGTTGCACAAATTTGTAAGATAAGAAAGTGATATTAAGCGCGTGGTTGTAAAATTCTAATCTGAATGTTGACTAAATGTGAACATATGCCTTAGGGTCAAATGAAGAAAGAAAATATCTGAAATAATAGCTAAGAAAATAAATAGGATGGATAAACAAAACAATGGATGCCTCCCCAACTAGAAATTGATTTAATCCTGATTCAAGTTCACTTCAAATAGAAAACTAAGAGATCAAAGCTCATCAACAAAAAAGCTTAAATCATTATCAAACAACAAGCTTAGTTGTTCTTAAATACAGTGATCATATCCGAAAAACTCATTACAGGTTAGTAGAATCATCATAGAACCAAAGTTAAAATTTTTTTTAAATAGATAATGTTAGAATTAGTCAATAAGCATTAAGCTAAATTAAAAAGAGGTAAACAGAATAAGCGCAGCAGATATTCATGTAAATAATTCGCTATACAATTCCAGAATCAATAACTATCACCTTGGACTTTATATATGTGATTACTACCAAAATTACAACAATCAATATGGCTTCAGGGACAACGCATAAGGCAACTATTTAGTGGAGAACACAACATCATCCACATTAACGGCAGAAGAGACAAGGACGAAAGAAAAACTATGGCTTTAATTTAATCAGCTAAGCATCAACAGCTAAAATCAATCTAAACTATATTAAAAATTCTCATAATTTGCAAAAACTAACAAGTAGGTTATCAGCCTTTCTATACATACAGAGTGCTTTCTTTTTTTATGAAACAAGTTGATGGGTTCTCATATTGATATTTTTTATCATGCAATAGAGAGTTAATTTAAAATTGTAGGAGACAATAATTAAGTATATTTTAATGTTTTAAGAACAATTTAATTTAGTGCAACATAAATTCGCAGAATTAAGTGTTTGGACACTCTTGCCTTTGACAAATACTAGTTGCTAATACTGTATTAATAGCAAAAAATAGTTCAAAAAGTCAGTAACTTTGTGATAGATTTGCTCGTGTCAAAATGTGATAACCAACAATATTGATCAAATTGAAAAATATATATATATATATATATGAAGAACTTTAATCGACTTTAGTGTGATCTTAATCAGTTATAATATTGGTTGAACAGAACTTCCACAGATTTAACATCTGTGGATTGCAAAAACAATAATAGCGTAAAATGTATAAAGGATATTTAAACCAAACAAATAGCCAGCACACTGATGAAAAACTAATTGACTCCTTAGGTTAAATCTCACTTAAACTTAACAGTCAAAAGATGAAATTTCATCGGCAAAAGCTTAAATTCATAATAAAACAACCAGTTAAATGTTAGTACAACCTCAATCCCTTATACTTTACTAAATTCTGCGATGATATCCGCTAAACTCAGTACAAGTTTAAATGATCACTATAGTTGTAAGAAATTGATGCAAGAAACATTAAGGTGTTGTCCAGCAACATATGAGGCTTTAAGGTATTAGGATTTAGTAAATCAGTCCTGAATGGTTTAAATCAGGAAAATTGTCTGGTTATACAAAATCCATTAAATCTAGTAAAACTGTTTGGCAATTTCTGCCAGGATTTAACAAGTCGTGATGGCTGTTCAAAACACTTGAAAGCCCAAAAAGTTAAATCTCAAGCCCAGCTAAGTTAAATCCACCGGGATTTAGTAAATCGAGGATTTACAGCAGAAATCCTAGGAATCCGGATTTACAGCTTACGGTAATTTATTTTGTAAAAAAAAGACAATCAGGCAGGATTCCGCTTAAATCCTGCGCAAATCATGCTTAAATCCATTGCCAAACAGCCCCCAAGTGTTTTGTAACAATAAATAACGAATAGTATTATTAAATAAACATTAAACAAAATTTACCATCATGTCAATCGAATGAACACAAGTACACAACTAAGTATGGACATGCCAAGGACCAAAAGCTATCGCCTTGAACTGCATAAATTAGAATACAGCCTAAAATACAACATCAATCTGGCTTCAAAGGAGCGGGTACATTGCGAACTGAAATCCACCTCCATAACTAGAAGATGAAGCTATGAAAAATCAATGCCAAGAAACAATTTCAGCTAGAAAAACACATTTAGTTCAATAAAGCAACCCCTACCTCATTTATAGCATGGATTTATCTGGAAATTTAAAAAAAAACTCATACCCCAGAAGAAAATAAGGACAATTTACAGAGGAACAAAAAATCGGTACCCAAATATATGCGGCAAAAAACATGTTTAAAAGAAAATGAAGCGTAAATAAAAAAAAAGCCTAAATTTTTCAAAAAAAAAAAAAAAGTTAAGAGATCGTTGCATGGAGAAAAGGAGAAAAAAAGAGCTACAACCATTTCAAGGATAGAAAGGATAAGGGAACCAATTCTAAAAAAAAAAAAGTATATGCCGCCATGGAGGCTATTTCAAGCTGCTTGAGAACACAACATCAACATTTATAGGCAGAAGAGACAAGAACAAAGAAAGTGATGGCTTTGATTCAATCGGCTACATCGACGGCTGCACTGCACAAATTATAAATTAAAAGACTCACATAAATAGCAAAAAATAATAGGTGGCCGCGAGAACAACTGCTGGCGAAGGCGGCCGAACTACTCGAACCCTAGGCGCTTTATGCTGCGCTCGGCGACATCACTCAACGGTCTCGATAGCAGCAGGTGGCGAGTTGCGAACCGTGCGATTAAGAAATCGGAAAAAGCTTCGGATTAAAATTTACAAAGAAAACTTACATACTTAACAAAGAAAATTTACATACTTATGTGCACGAATTTCAAAGCATATTGGGAATAAAAACTTCAACAACTAAATAAAAATATCAACAAATTAAATTATGATTGAATGAAGAATCTAACTGATTAAATAAAGTATCTAATGAGATAGACTAAATGACATAAAAATTTATTGCTCTAAATTCAAGAGAGTCCAGACACTACGCTTAATGCATAAAGAGAACTCAGAATTATATTTAGAGATCAGCTGATCTCCAATTATGTTGAATTTATAATTAAATCAAGTGTCTCAAAGAGAAGAATTCAAATTTGCTTGATTTTGATGTCATTAAAATATCAAATATTTATAAAGCTACATCCAATCAATTGAATTGTTATAAGTTGTTTGATGGAGTGGGTGATCAAAATATATGTGCTATTTATAAAGGAAGTCTTTCACAGCATCTATACATATAACACAACTATCTTAATTAAATAGGGCTAGATCCAGAGGAGAAGACTTAAGTGAGGTATTGAGCCCTTGAGGATCCTTGAGTTCCTCCAGTGTTGGACCACCATTACAGGTCGACATCGTTATTGAACCACCGACACCCGATTGACATCGGGCCACCACCCCCAAGTCAGATTGTTGATCTCGAGTCATCACCGCCGTATTCGACCGCCATCACCGGGCTATCATCGTCGACGGACCATCGTCACTAGACCGACATTGGGTCTTCATCAGTATTATGAGAACATAGTCATGGAGCCACACCCGCTGTCATTAGGTTGGGATCGTCAAATCATCATCTCCCGGCTATCGCTATGCTGCATCGTCATCTCCCAACTATCATTATGACAAATCATGTCCATCCAACTGTACGATAGCGACCTCTTCCCCTGTACGAGAGAGACTAAGTTCAAATGCTTTTGCACAGCTTATATTCTTCTTCGTCGCTCGGCTAAGGCACAATCAACTCTTCTCCCTCATCTTCCTCTCAGACTCAACTAGGGCACGATCAAAAGCAATGAAATTCCTTCTTCACCAAAACCCGGAGGAGACGTTGTATCTTCCACGCACCACAAACATTCTCATTCCACGTCGTCTCTTTCTTCGTCAAGCTTCCTCTTTGTTGGCTATGTACTTACATTGACTCGACTCCTCTTGCGTCATTCTCAATTAAGTGGGAATGTAACTTATACAGACAGCTTTACTTCTTCAACTTTCCGGTCTCATTCCTTTCCCCTTGTTTCATTTTCTCGACCTTCTATTTCTCCAAACACTTTGATCTAATTGGCCGTCTCAACCTAGTCAACCGATCACTTTGGTCCAGTAGGCCGCCCAGGCCCAATCAACTGATCACTTAGGTCCACCCGGACCCCCGACCCTATCGACCAACCAGTTAGATCTGCTCGACCGCCCTAGCACGGTCGATCGACCACATAGGTCCAATCACCCACACGACCAGGACGACCGACCACTTAGGGCCAACTACTGACCCGGCACGATCGACCGACCACCTAGGTTCGACCGGCCACCCTAGCCTGGTCGATCGATCACTTAGGTCCATCCGCCCACCCCAACTCAGTCGACCAATCATTGTAGTCCAATTAGCCACCCCAACCCAACAGACCTCATTGACCATGACACCCGGTTGACCGCACCGGTCAAACTAATGGGTAAGTGGCCAACTTCACTTATATATTTGTGTGTTTTGCATGTGCACTTGCGCTCTTTACACCCCTCAAATGACATGTTTGAATTTCATACTTGTATGTGAACGAAAATTAAACTTTTAAAATGTTATGCTAAATGATAAACCCATTCGTATGATGAAAATTTAAACATTTTGCCTTTAGTATGTGCCTATATTTTGTATCTCAATGAGTACCGACACTTGCGGTATCACCGCGCACATATGCCACTATGTGGGTGCGATCTGATATTCGCATTTTCCAATGAACGGTGGCTAGCAATGCTAGTTTGTCGGCATGCTAATTTCCTACACGGTGGTCATACCACATCTCTTGTGGTGTCGCATTTGAACACCGCAATCCCTTTTCATGTTGTATACACTGTCAGGGTTATGCTTTAAAACCTCTGAACGATCGAGTGTATAACTTATTTGCATTTGAGTTATGTCATTTGCATGTTGTTTGGTGATCTTGTATGTCATATGTTTGTTTGCATTTGCATTTGTCAACATGCTTTGGTAGCGAGCCAAACTTAGGTGAGTGACACTGTGCTTTAACGAGCATCGTTCATCGGGTAAATCCCAGGGAGCAATGTGAGTTAAAGCAGCGGGATAAACACAAGTTTGATTGTGCTACGATCTAAGGGATCTAACTTATTTCTCCTTGTATGTTATGGGCTTGCATTTAATGGGTCTAGTTTAATATTATTGTCTCCTTGCAAGGGATTTAATGTCTCCTTGCATGTTATGGGCATTATTTTCATATCTATACTTTTGTGCTACACATGTATATTATCAAAGAAAGATATCATATGATATTTAAATTGTAAGTGAATTAATTTATAGTATGTTTGCATGTGCATGATTAGTTATAACAGAGCACCCATTGATGGTACTAATGGGAAAATACTAATGTATTCATGCACGTAAATGAAAAAAAATAGTAGCATTAATGTTTCTTAAATGACACAATTTTCAGAAGGTGTCTCTTATAGCAATTGTATAAGTATTAAATGATATTGATATGATAAATATATAAACCCATTTGAATAGCATGTTAAATGTTTATATTGATTTATAAATAAGCATAACTAACATGCATATTGTTCTTTATTTTCCTTGTATTGCTATAGTTTAGAAGTACAAATATTAACTCACTTATTTATCTTACAGTAATTTTAACTAATTTATTAAGTTTAATTAAATTATCAAAAGATGAGTGAGTGATTGACTATAAAACATTTATAAAAGACGAGGATAACTATTAATGAAGTAATTTTAATTATTTACTTTAATTTAATTTGTAGTGACTCATCACTTTATTAAATTGTAGATAAACATAGAAAATTTAATTCACACCATCTATCCATCTGTACCTGTCTTGATTAATTTCAAGCCTCGGGTTGGGTCGTTACAAAAGTGGTATGAGAGACAAGGTTTTTTATTAATTAATCGAATATTGATGAAATAACCAATATGATAATGATAAAAAAATTAAGGTTATCTTAAAGTAAAAATTATTTTCCATTCAGACACGGTGATTTATTTGAAATCATAAAAGAAGAAAATCTGATAGAAACAGGAGTACCAAATAATGTGAACGCGAATGTCATCACCCAAATGATGGTGACAATGACTCATTTGATTCAGGAGTCTAGATCGCAGTTTATCAAAAATGATAATACTTATGTAGATAAGTACTTCATGATATTTCAAGGTTTACGTTCACCTTTGTTCAAGGGAACTGAAGACCCAATTGAAACGGATAACTGACCCAAACATCATAGCAATCTGAAAGAAGAGCTAGCCGATCACCTGCTGCATGTTGGGGAACACATTTTTTCTTCAAAAAACACAACAACATCACAAACAGTGAATTCGTTGACCACCTACTAGAAGGTTGGTGGACACCTTTTCTTCCTCTTTCTTTTTTCTTCTTGGAACTCCCCTTGCTCTTCTTAAGTCAACCTCTTCACCTCCCAAAAATTCCACTCCACTCAGGCACCTTTTCATAGACCCAATAAGCCCAAAATATTACCTATTTGGGACTCATAATTACCTTGTTTTTTATTTAATATGGTCCATCAGAACGCAGTCCATTGATCTGTTTCCCATGGATCCCACCCCTTGATTAACTGCCTCATCCAAACTGCTTTCCCCGCACCATCAGATCTATCACTTATGGATTGATGATTTGGTAAACCAAGTAGCGCCCAGGCACGCAACCAAAGAAGGCACAAACGTACTTCCCTACACTATTAGATTTATCACCTATAGATCAATGATTTGGTAGGCCAAGCAACAAGCAGGTGCGCGACCAAAGGGGCCATGAACAGACTTAGACACATGTGCACTTTGTTGGGCAAGTGTTCGAGTTGCGTTGGTCAAACTTGTTAGGCCCCATTGACCCAATTTCAGCCCGTGAACCCAATGATAGACCCAATCCCGATTTTCTGCAAAGGGTTGAACAAACCTGTCATGTAATCACATCAACCCAACCTAACCAATGGGTCCTTTGCCTCCAGTGAGCCCTCCACACCGCTGCATGCCACTCAACGACTTTGTTGTCATCCCTGAGAACACAAATAAATTCTTTTTCAAAGCCTGAGATCAAACATGTGACCCCGCGAAATGGGAAGAGGGACGCCTTGTCAAATGAGCTTTGCTCATTTTATACATATACACATATACATTATAAATTATATAAATATAAACTACAAAAAAAAATTAACACACATGTCTGCGCACTCAAACACCCACAACACACACTTTGACTATGCGGTCAACAACGACCTATATGGTTCACAACTCCTGCGACTCCTGACTCTGGTTATTGTGGCTTACAAATATCATCACGACTCACCACCAAAACCTACATTACCAACAATGATCTACATAATCCACAACTCGTGTAGCTCCGACTTTGGTCCCTGCGACTTACTGACCAAAGAAAAATATGTTGAGATTTTCATGCCTATTTTATACTGATTTTGATGATACTGCACTTTAAAGAAATATATTTTTGATGTTTTGTTGCAGGTATGATGAATTATGGTCATTGGAGCAAAAAGATGCAAAATGAGCGAATTTGGAGTGAAAAGGACCAAAATATGAAGATTTGAACTAGGGCGCCGGGGGCGAGCCCAACGATGCCGTCAGCGAGATTTTCCCGAGACTCCAGCCAAATATTTTAGAAGGCTCGCCGACGGCGCCCTTGAGGTCGTTGACTGCGAGATGGCGGTTATCCCAACTGGTGCATTGAATGTGGACGATTTTTCGAGAGATGCTTAGGCAACTCTTGGAGAAACTCTTCTACAACTTTAAAAGAAGATTTTGGCAAAAAATTGAAGAGGAGTTCAAAGAGTTGGAAGGTTCGAACAACGTCCAAGAGCCCCAGTAGTGTGTAGAGAGTTTAATTTAGGGTTAGATTGTGAGGAATTCTTCGAGAGATTGTAAGAGTGGAGGGAAAGTGGAAGATTTCTTCCTCTTTGCCGCTTCGAAGAATAATTCTATGTGCTGTAAAGAGAGGAAGAGATTCAGAATAACTTTGAGGAGTTTGCTTAGGGAGGAATTAGAGATAAGTGTTATTTACTTGTTGTAGTTTGTACGACTTTGCTTTTATATATAAATTCTGAGTTTTGTCGTATATTCCCCATGAGTTCTGAGTAGTTTTCTCTGTCTTTCTCCTTGTCTTGAAATTTTGTGATATGGTGATTATAATTGGTTGAGCTTTGAAAATGTTAAATAAGTTGTGATGATCTTTTCACTTCGATCTTAATTTACTTTCAATCTGACCAATTGATTTGTTAAAATAGGTTGAGTTTTACAACTAAAGTGAAGATTACATCTAATATTTAAGGAGGTCAAAGCCCATGGAAGTTGGGTGCAAATAAATAAGAAAATATAATTATCGGGCGTAGAATTGAAGATTTTAGAGTGATAGACTAAAATCTCTAATTCGGTCCTATCGTTTGGGTGCTGATGTGTAGATGTTAGCCCTCAAGTGAGGGGAACGTGAAAGCTCCAAAGTGAGAGTCGGTATCCTCCCAGCCTAGGAAATAAAATTATCGGGCGTAGAATTGGAGATTTTAGAGTGACAGACTAAAATCCTCAATTGAAATAGGGAAATAAAATTATCGGGCTTAGAATTGGAGATTTTAGAGTGATAGACTAAAATCCCCAATTCAATTATTATCGGGCGTAGAATTGGAGATTTTAGAGTGACAGACTAAAATCCTCAATTCGGTCCCATTTGGGTGCTGAAGTGTAGATGTTAGCCCTCAGGCGAGGGGAACATGGGAGCTCCGAAGTGAGATCCGGGGTGCTGATGTGTAGATGTTAGCCCTTAGGCGGGAACGTGGGAGCTCCGAAGTGAGAGTCGGTGCTGATGTGTAGATGTTAGCCCTCAGGTGAGGGGAACATGGGAGCTCCGAAGTGAGAGCAGTGCTGAAGTGTAGATGTTAGCCCTCAGGTGAGGGGAACGTGGGAGCTCCAAAGTGAGAGCCAGTGTGTAGATGTTAGCCCTCAGGTGAGGGGAACGTGGGAGCTCCAAAGTGAGAGCCGGTATCCTCTGATGTTAGCCCTCAGGTGAGGGGAACGTGGGAGCTCCGAAGTGAGAGCCGGTATCCTCCCAGACATGTTAGCCCTCAGGTGAGGGGAACGTGGGAGCTCCGAAGTGAGAGCCGGTATCCTCCCAGCTTTTAGCCCTCAGGCGAGGGGAACGTGGGAGCTCCGAAGTGAGAGCCGGTATCCTCCCAGCCTAATAGCCCTCAGGCGAGGGGAACATGGGAGCTCCGAAGTGAGAGCCGGTATCCTCCCAGCCTAGTCAGCCCTCAGGCAAGGGGAACGTGGGAGCTCCGAAGTGAGAGCCGGTATCCTCCCAGCCTAGCTACGAGCCCTCAGGTGAGGGGAACGTGGGAGCTCCGAAGTGAGAGCCGGTATCCTCCCAGCCTAGCCTCAGTGACAGACTAAAATCCCCAATTCAGTCCTATCGTTTGGGTACTGATGTGTAGATGTTAGCACTCAGGTGAGGGGAACGTGGGAGCTCCGAAGTGAGAGCCGGTATCCTCCCAGCCTAGCCACAAATTCAGTAAACAGGTGAGGGGAACGTGGGAGCTCCGAAGTGAGAGCCGGTATCCTCCCAGCCTAGCCACAGAATCGGGGCGTAGAATTGGAGATTTTAGAGTGACAAACTAAAATCCCCAATTCGATCCTATCATTTGGGTGCTGAAGTGTAGATGTTAGCCCTCAAGTGACTAAAATCTCTAATTCGGTCCTATCGTTTGGGTGCTGATGTGTAGATGTTAGCCCTCAAGTGAGGGGAACGTGAAAGCTCCAAAGTGAGAGTCGGTATCCTCCCAGCCTAGGAAATAAAATTATCGGGCGTAGAATTGGAGATTTTAGAGTGACAGACTAAAATCCTCAATTGAAATAGGGAAATAAAATTATCGGGCTTAGAATTGGAGATTTTAGAGTGATAGACTAAAATCCCCAATTCAATCCTATTGTTTGGGTGTTGAAGTGTAGATGTTAGCCCTCAGGTGAGGGGAACGTGAGAGCTCCAAAGTGAGAGCCATTATCGGGCGTAGAATTGGAGATTTTAGAGTGACAGACTAAAATCCTCAATTCGGTCCCATTTGGGTGCTGAAGTGTAGATGTTAGCCCTCAGGCGAGGGGAACATGGGAGCTCCGAAGTGAGATCCGGGGTGCTGATGTGTAGATGTTAGCCCTTAGGCAATTGGAGATTTTAGAGTGACATACTAAAATCCCTAATTCGGTCCTATCCTGGGTGCTGAAGTGTAGATGTTAGCCCTCAGGCGAGGGGAACATGGGAGCTCCGAAGTGAGATCCGGGGTGCTGATGTGTAGATGTTAGCCCTTAGGCGGGAACGTGGGAGCTCCGAAGTGAGAGTCGGTGCTGATGTGTAGATGTTAGCCCTCAGGTGAGGGGAACATGGGAGCTCCGAAGTGAGAGCAGTGCTGAAGTGTAGATGTTAGCCCTCAGGTGAGGGGAACGTGGGAGCTCCAAAGTGAGAGCCAGTGTGTAGATGTTAGCCCTCAGGTGAGGGGAACGTGGGAGCTCCAAAGTGAGAGCCGGTATCCTCTGATGTTAGCCCTCAGGTGAGGGGAACGTGGGAGCTCCGAAGTGAGAGCCGGTATCCTCCCAGACATGTTAGCCCTCAGGTGAGGGGAACGTGGGAGCTCCGAAGTGAGAGCCGGTATCCTCCCAGCTTTTAGCCCTCAGGCGAGGGGAACGTGGGAGCTCCGAAGTGAGAGCCGGTATCCTCCCAGCCTAATAGCCCTCAGGCGAGGGGAACATGGGAGCTCCGAAGTGAGAGCCGGTATCCTCCCAGCCTAGTCAGCCCTCAGGCAAGGGGAACGTGGGAGCTCCGAAGTGAGAGCCGGTATCCTCCCAGCCTAGCTACGAGCCCTCAGGTGAGGGGAACGTGGGAGCTCCGAAGTGAGAGCCGGTATCCTCCCAGCCTAGCCTCAGTGACAGACTAAAATCCCCAATTCAGTCCTATCGTTTGGGTACTGATGTGTAGATGTTAGCACTCAGGTGAGGGGAACGTGGGAGCTCCGAAGTGAGAGCCGGTATCCTCCCAGCCTAGCCACAAATTCAGTAAACAGGTGAGGGGAACGTGGGAGCTCCGAAGTGAGAGCCGGTATCCTCCCAGCCTAGCCACAGAATCGCGAGGGGAACGTGGGAGCTCCGAAGTGAGAGCCGGTATCCTCCCAGCCTAGCCGTAGATTCAATAAGCAAACATAGAATTAGTCAATGTTCTTTATGCATGGACCAAAGGGTAAATAATATGGATGTTTCTATTTGACACAATCCAATTTGAACTGATTCACTTTATCCATTTACTTTAATTTCTTGACAAAGGAGAAGGATGTTTTTTCGTATTGAACTCACATTAGAATTCACTATAATTTCTTGACAAGGAGAAGGATGCTTTCTTATATATTGAATATCACATTTAACTAATTTATTAGTATAATTAGTTATTTAAGAGTTATTAAAATTACATATTTATTTCAATTGTCTATTAATGTAGTATAATTAGTTATTTAAGAGTTATTAAAATTACATATTTATTTCAATTGCTTATTAGTGATAGGTATAATTAGTTATTTAAGAGTTATTAAAATTACATATTTATTTCAATTGCCTATTAGTGACTCATAAGCGACAAGGAGAAGGATGCTTTCTTATATATTGAATATCACATTAAAAACCTTATCAGTATAATGTGAGTTATTTAATAAGTTATTAAAATTACATATTTATTTCAATTGTCTATTAGTGACAGATAAGCAATTTGAATTTTATTGTTGTTATTAAGTATTGATTTTCTAAAATTTTAGTTCGTAGCCTCTAATATTACTCACTGTGCGATCAATATTTAGGACTCCATTAGAGCCCTGTATTACTTGAGCGATACGTATACTTGTGTTGATAAATGTGACTTTATCATCATTGAATATTTTATATATACATCTTTATCGAATCTATAACCGTTGTCAAGTTTTTGGTGTCGTTGCTGAGGAATTAAATCTTCTAGCAGCAGTATTAAATACTTATATTTTTAAGCATATATAAAGTCGATGTCACTTACCGATGTCATCGTAGCTCACCATTACAAATTACTTGACCAATTACGACCTATGTAGTCCACAACTCGTACAACTCTAGACTCCAACCCCTTCGACGTACATACGTCATCACAGCTCGATGTTATGACCTATGTGACCAACTACGACCTACACAACTCACAACTCTTACAATTTCCTATTACGACCCTTGTAGCCAATCAACGCTACAGAAGCAACCATATGTGACATACATGACCAACTTCTATCATGGATTTCAGATACAAACTATATGACAAGCTGTTGCAATAACCATCATCAATAACATTCGGCTACTACCTCTATAATAATCAATTATGACCCTTAGGTGCTTCTATCACCGAGAGCGAGGGTCATAACCACCCTATTACAACTATTATCAATGAACTTTTGTTGTAAATTTATATTGATTAACTTTATAACTTCATCTCCCTAATTTAGGAGAAGAATAAACTTGCTAAGTCATCGTTTATAGTGAATTATTTCAACTGGGTTATACCTTGTGTTTTTTTTTTCTCTTTCTAGGCTGTTATGCATAAAAAATTAAGATGTACCTTCCTACTTACTCATATTTAATTACCTAAGTGTGTGTTAGGCTTTCGTGCATCAATAAGATGATAATTCCTTACTCTGACACAACAGACCTTCTGATACACATCAATTGTAACTAAAGATAAGTATTTTACATCTAATTAAGATTTTAACTAAGAATATTTTTTATTTCAGATTTTTACTATCATTATTAACTTGTACATAAATTTTTTTTTGGTTATAAGAAATTTTAACAACCAAGAAAAATCTAGTATTTACTTAATAGAAATAAGTAATACGCACATAAACAAAAATAACTAGAGACAACTACAAATTTATATTAAAAAAGAAATAAAAAAAATTGTTCTTAGTCGAATTAACAAGATATATTATATAGATGAAGTAACAAAGTTATATTTTTCAATTCATTTAGAAAATTTGAGATTATATTGTATGGCTATTTTTATTTACAATAGGTTGTCGGACAATTGGCCTTGATGTGTGCTGGAGAATTGATGTCAAAAGAGTAATGAATTATTATCCCAGCATTGTAAGAGAATCCATTACACTCAAAAAATAAAAGTGGTAAGAATAGACACAAGAAGTTCTTACATAGAAAACCACAAAAGGGAAAAAACCACTGGGTCTAGCCCAATAAAAAATAATCTTCTATAGCTTGATGAGTACAAGTACAAGCTCTTTTCTCACATGTAGGAAAAGGTCGCGTATTTATAATATTCATATGTAGAAGAACTCGCTGCACAACAATCGGGGGTGGTTGCAGTTGTCGAAAATTGTTACACTATCTTCAAAGAGCATCTCTACGTGGTGTTCAAAACAACACAATGCTCCGTTACTCCGCGATGTAGGCCACTACTTCGCACCACGCTTCATTACTCCACGACGTTAGTCGCTACTTTGCACGACACTTCATTACCCCACGTCATTGGTCATTAATAATCAATGTGCTTCTTTACCACACAACATTGATCATTGTTCAACAAGATGTCTCGCTACTCTACAGCATTGGTCGTTGCTCCACACAGTGCTTTGTTGCAACGAGCATGAGATGAATGATAACATTAGACGACGATTGATGAGAAGTGGCTGATAGTGGCCAGCGATGGGCGTTCGTTGGATCTTTGCTGTTGAACAAAAGACTTCAACTCATTATTCTTATGATCCTCCTCCAAGTTCAGCTCTTTGACCCCTTTCATAAGGGAGATATAACTTTATTTGTAAAGTTGAAGAGAGGCCTCTCGACAGATATGGAAGGAATCTGTACCACTTCATTAGACGACCCATAAAGATTCTTCAGACGAGTTTTTGCAAATAGTCTAATGCCTTAACTATACTGGAATTGAATGATTTTGAGCTAGTTGAATTTGTCACATTTAAATGCTCAGTTTGATAGTAAGTTTGTCAAATTTGGAATTTGTTATACTTTTCAATTGGACATTAGAAGCTTCCAAAAATGATTTAATTACTTGATTTGACTTCAATTGGACTAGCTTTGATCATTGTGTTTGCCTTGTTGAGCTAGTCAAATTGACTTTAAATTTCTTGAAATCAAACTTCTGAATGATTCTTGAATGTTTAAGTTGTTTTGCATTATGTCTTGTTTTGTTTTGTAAATAACAAAGGTTTAAGTGCTACGTCTATGTAAGCACATACCCATTTTTCTAATATATATATATATATATATATATTCAAATAATTGTAACAGTTTATTTTTAAAGATAACCACATTTATTTTTAAAAATATTTAAATTAAGCATTAGGAGTTTCTAGTATTACAAAAAAAATTGTTACTCATCCACCATCACTTTTATTGTTGGGCATTGCTCTTCGTACTATCGCTATTGCCCCTATTACTATCATCCACCACCATCACAAATATCACTGCCCACCCATTGATGTTAATCAGAGTCCCTAGACATTATTGCCGACAAACAACAATATTAATGATCACAACAACCATCTTCCCTACCACCACTTCTATTTAACAACACTGGTTGTCATCATCGACTCACTAAACACATTCGCCACCTTGCCATGGCGACCACTACCACCATCATATAAAAATAAAATTATTTGATATTTAATACATATAATAAAATATTAAAAATAACAAATATTTTAGTTTTATGTCAAAATACAAATAATGTAAATTAAAAAAAATCCCAAATAGTTGGGCCTTCAAATGAGTCAAACTAATTTGAACAAAAGTTTACTTAGCTTGAGCTAGTTTGATAATTTATTATTATATTCAAGCTTGAACCTAGGCTTGATCGATTCAAGTTTGGGGTATTTTATTGTCTAGCTTTTTTAGTTTGATTTTCCTCTATTCATTAGCCACTAAAATAAGTTTTATGAATCATTTTAATAAATATCTTTTTAGTTTAACTATATAAGTTTTATCAAGCTTTTAAAAAGCTTATTAATGATGCTTAAATATTATTGTTTATGATTATAGATAAATCAAACATTATGCTATTTAAAATTTTTTAATTTCAACGAGTATATATATATTTTTGGAGACACGTTTTAATTTATACTTCCGCAAATAATTTTCCTCCTGAGGCTATAATTCTCCCTCCACAATCAGAAAAAATATTGTATACGGACACAACATGTAGAGATGCATGCGGTGTCCGATCTACACTGTAGATAACAGTGATTTTCCGTGAATATACAATTAAATTTTTTTTTTTATTTAAAAAAATAAAATAATTTTAAAGTTGGGGTGTATGCAATAATTTTTTCCACAAAGGGAGAAATTCGAAAGATGCTCTATAAAAGGATGCGAGAGAGGGAGAGTGTGCCCCGCTCAACTTCCCAAGCAAGTACCAGACTTCATGCCCATGCCGGGCGTTACTGTACACAAAAATGGAGAAATGACCCGCGAATTGAAGAAGCAAGAAGGGGTGAAATTCAAAGCTTGAAGAAAGTGCCCTAGTTCATGGATCGACAGAAGCATGTCTTCCTCGATCACCTGATAGGCATTATGTCGTCCAAGCGCCGTGTCCTCTATGGCTTCGTTCTTGGCATCGCGGCCTCCATCCTTGTCGTCTACCTCCTCGCTTCCATCAATACCTCCGGTGCCTTTCCTCGCTTTCTCTTTCCCCGCTTTAATGGCTCAGCCTCTGCTTCATGTTTGGGAAATTCCAACTTCTACTGTTCTCGCACCGGCAAAAATGCAATTGCTTCGGAAAGCGCAAACCGTACTTCCGTAACTGAAACCCTTGGAGGCAACTTTTCTCAGCCTCAGTCTTATCTGGGTTCGGTGAAAACCAAACAAGAGAGCTATGTGAACTCCCTGAGTTCAAGCGTCAACGAGATGAAGAAACCCCTCTTTGAGAATATTTCGATGAATGCCACAGATGTATTGGAGGTGGGGCGAGATAATGTGACGAAGCAGTTAATTGGTGATTTTAGAGTAAATATTGGGAGTTCGCAGAACTTCTCTGTAAGTAAAAGCGGTAACTCTGATGCTTCGGTGAAGGGAGTTGTTGGAGATTCCCAGAAGAAGTGTGATATATTTGATGGAAAATGGGTGAGGGATTCGACCAAGCCTTATTACGCACCGGGTTCTTGCCCTTACATCGACATTGATTTTGATTGCTATAAGAATGGGAGGCCTGATGATGAATTTTTGAGATGGAGATGGAAGCCACATGGCTGCGACATTCCAAGGTTCCCGATCATTCTATATATCCGTTCTCCCCTTAATTTCATTTTTGCTGTTATTAGTGTATACCCTCTTAATCTTGGTTGCTGCTACTAGTTGCACTGTTGCTTGGTTTAGCAGTTCTGGAATCACTCGCATTCTTTTGTTGGATAGCGCACGTGGCTTAAAATTTGACTTTTTAGTAACTGAATTTAAAACTTCTTGAAAACCTCAGTAAATTCTGATTTTCAATTATAATTACCAATTAAAAACTAGCATTTCTCTCACAGCTTGTTTGTCTCTCACCACTCAAGTTTCTCGCGCATACTTCATTCCTAATCTCGTGGTTGAAAAAAAACTTGCATTTTCTTTGGCGATGACAGAAAATTTAATGTCTTAGGATTATACAAAGATCCCACATACACATTGATAAATTGCTAGTAACACAATATAAATGAACTTTTTACATGCAAAAATTGAATGAGATAAATTCACGAGATCTAGTTAGTTGAAATAGTTTTACTAGTAAGCGCTATTGATTATAAGTGGTGCTATACCCCATAACTAGAGATAATGTTAATAAATTGTAATAAACATGAAGTACGTGTGGCCTATACCACGTTGATAATAGAAGCCTTGTGTTAAGTTGTCATAATGCTATGGTGGGTTGTTAGCTTGATCCTTCTCTTGATATGAGAGAAGCCTTGTGTTAAGTTGTCATAATGCTATGGTGGGTTGTTAGCTTGATCCTTCTCTTCATATGAGTGGAGATCAAGAGATTGATAAGATGATCATCAGATGTTGGTGGTTGAAAGGCAAAAGATATCAAACATTAGTAGGTGTCTGATGAGGATTGATGGGAAATATTTGAAATTAGGTGATAGTAGGGATCTTTTGACAAGTAGGGAGAACAAGCAACATTGAAGAAGGTTGTGAGATGTTGACGGTTGATGAATGCTAGACACTAATCCTTTGTAAGGTTAGATGACTATTAATGGACAATATAAGGATTTTTGTGGTGGTAATTAGTTGGCTTGATCATTCTTTTGATAAGATGAGTGATATAGAAGACCTGCATTTTATGTAATTGGTTGATGGTTGCTACAATTTAGTATTTGGTAGACGTTGGACGACAATCGATATGGAATGTTAGAATTCAGGCACCAATGAATGATCAAATTTGTTATTCTTCTGGTAGGAGAGGAGATTATATTATTGAGAAGACAAGCACAATCCTCATAATTAACCATTTATTAGAAGATAACACGGCCATAAAAGTGAAAAATAACGTTAAAATTATCAAAGACAAGACATTTCAACTTCCAGGTTAAAGAATCTTTGGAAATATCTCTCTTAAGGTCTTTTAGAAATTCTTCCACAGAAATTCTATTGGAAACAAGAAGTCATTAATGTAAGAATTATTATTACTTTATATCTCAGGAGAATTTTGAACTTCAACTTCTAATGATACTAAAGATACAAAAGCGTCGTAAATTCATTGAGAAAAGTCATTGCAAATTCATCAAAGGAAGATATTATACTCCACACCCCCTAAAAAAAAAGAAGAAAAAAAAAGAAAAGAAAACCATATGAGCATTGCACATAATGGATCAATTTTTATCTTTAATAACTGACAACTCCTGATGTTAGATCCACTATATTATTCAATGGATCTTCAATTCATCTCTCGAAACAAACCCGATTATAAATAACTATTGTTGGATATCGTGGAGCATTATAAAAAATTCTTCATGATATTAACATAAAACTAGAAAATATTATATTACTTGTGCTACATACGCAAAGACCACACTTATGTATGGATACATCTGAAGGCAACTTTTTGGTTTCAATTTGATTTGAATTTGGAGAAGCCAACGAACGAAGCTATGTGAATTTACTGGATTGAAATGTTTACTAGGTAACAGAACTTCTATTTGATAATGTTTTGAAGAATGGGTAGATGGATTAGTGGTACAATGATAGTATTTATGATGTAGTTTAATGGTGTTTTTTTTTTCCGGAAAATTGAGAGCTGTAAACTTCTCTATAATAAAACACGATGACTATGACGTTTTTGTCATGACAATAGGAGATTCTTGAAAGAAATGTGATATAATTAATGGAAGATGGGCAAGAAATTCGACCAAAGCCTTATTAATTCCCTATTTTTGCTCTTATGTTGACATTGATTTTGATTGCTATAAGAATGGGAGGTTTGATGATGAGTTCTTGAGATGGAGATGGAGGCCATATGTATACCATATTCTAAAATTAGCGATTGTTCTGGATATTTGCTTTTCCATAGATTTTAATTTTAATCGAGCAAAACTTGCTTCGTTGTTATTATTAGTTTATACCATGGTAATTTGTGTTACTGATACTAGTCACCCATTTGCTTGGTTATAAAGAATGATTGAACGAATTTAAATAATATATACATCATAGACTTGATTCTTTGCAAGCAGATAAATAGAGTCAATAGCGTTTAACGTGACAGAATAATATCTTTTAGATATCTTAATAATGATCGTGTTGACATAAAATCTTAATTGGAGAGGTCTTGACTATTAAAATGCTTTCGAATCCAAATCAAATCAATTTGGGCATAAATATAATTAAAGTATAACAATCTTAGAAAATTATAAAATATACAACAGTTTTAAGTGAAATTTATTGTTTAAAGCTAAACAACAATAACTCATTTACCCATCACAATTATTTGCAAGGGTGATATATTTAAGATGACTTCAGCCCATAAAGAGTCAATATCATAACAAGTATACATTTATGATCACTCTTAAAGATCCTGTTGTGAGATATGTACTTCCTGGCATATAAATGAGACGAAAAAGAACACAAGCAAACACAGATCGTTTACGTGGTTTGATCCAACTGGATCTACGTCCACGGGAGGGAATCAATCAAATATTTCACTAAGGCAAAAGAAATGGAGAATACATAGCTTATACATAGAGATGAGCCCTCATCTTCCTTCTACGACCTCCCTCTCAAGCGACACCTTGATACAAGGCCTCAAGATGCTCTCCTCCTCTCTAGCTCTCTAGCTATTCTCTTCTCCTTTGTGGTAGCTTAAGATTTCTTCTCCCCTTGCTCTCCTAGGCCTCACACCCTCTCTATTTATAGAAACAAGAGAGTTGTAGGTGAGAGGTAGGTGGGTGGTAGGTGGCCGGTAGGTGGCCGGTAGGTGAGATGTGGTAGGTAGCGGTGCCACATTACAAAATTGCCCTTTTACCTTAATTCATTAATTGGGGGTCAAAATAACAATTCTCCCCTTGACCCTCAATTGAGAAGTTTCGAAGTAAAAATTCCCTCCACCTGGCTCCTGAGACGCCCTCAGCCCTTGGTGAAGTTTACTAAGTCCAGACAGTGTCTGAACTTAGTTGTCGGTAGCACATTGATGAGCATATCAGCAGTATTTTCTTCAGTAGGTATCTTCTCCACTACTATTGAACCCTTGGCAACAACATCCCTCACAAAATGAAGCTTTCTATCTATATGCTTGGATCTTTCATGAAATTTCTGATTTCTGGTTAGGTGAATGGTGCTTTGGTTGTCGCAAAACACAGTTATCACCTTCTGATGTATCCCAAGCTCTTCAGTCATGCCCTTTAGCCACATAGCTTCCTTGATTGCTTCAGTCACAACGATGTATTCGGCCTCTGTTGTCGAGAGGGCCACAACGGATTGGAGGTTAGACTTCCAACTGACTGCAGTACCGAA
>JXCR01138586.1:219755-240636 GCA_002079205.1 Phalaenopsis hybrid cultivar | reverse complement strand
TCCGCAAAAATAAAAATATAAAATATAAAATATAAAAATTCTTATATCAAGTGAGGATAATGCAACACCTATCTTGAGAAAATATAATTCATTTCTTAAGAGCAAGAAAATGAAATTCTAAGATAGAAAAAGTGGAAAAGAAACTTAAGCCATCCATGCTTAACTTCCTTATTTTTCTTCCTCATGTATATTCATAACACATGCTATATATAAAAAGCGCCACAAAAAATTAGCTCAAATTCTTTATCCACACTGAAGATCTAAGCAATATTGTTTCTTCTGTTTCCTAAAGCTTTCTAAGCTTCAAATTGCATCCACCGAGTCCTCCTACTTCTTATCACACTAAATAACATTACTCTTCATCATTCTCTACTCCCAATTCACCATACACCTTCTATCTTAAATGCATATAGCTTCAAGCTTAGTAAAGTTGGTAAGAAACTTTTTTAGCATTAATATTATTACCTATAAATAGTGAAAAAGTCTTTTTCCAAAATTTTCTTTCATCCATTTTCAACAAGATGTACAAATATCAAATGAAAATATGTAGTAAATAGATTATTTGTGAAATAGCAAGTTATTTTATGGCTAGAGGAGAAAAACAAAATGTTGACGCCTAAACTAAAAATCTNGTCGAACACGAGCTTCTTAACGAGCCGAACACGAGCTGCTCGCAAACAACGAGCCGTTTTGACAGCCCTAGTGTTAGATGTGTAAATACATAAGAATTAAGTTGTATGTATGTAAATGCCCCTGATTAAAAATTAAANATTCAGTTTTTCTGTCTTTGGCACTCTGCCACCTTTCAAGAAACTGACTCTCTTCTGCTTCCCCATAATGCAACTCTGGCTCATGTTTTTACGCCTGAGTAAACCTGCAATCATATNTGTACCCTAGTTCCAAGTAATCCTATAGGGATCCTTCTTGAATTCTTTCATAATGATCTTACCTACTAAATGCTAGAGGCTAAGATCAATATGTGGAGTTTCAAGTCGAGTAAAAAGAAGAGTTTTGAGTTTCTAATGATGGGGGTACCTTTTTCTAATTTTCTAAGACTAGTCAATAGGAAAGTCCTATAGCTAGACCTAGGCTACTAAAGAAATTTCTAGACCTCAACCAAAAGTGAGGTCAACAAATATGTTGAGTTTTACAACTAAAGTGAAGATTACATCCAAGATTAAGGGAGGTCAAAGCCCTTGGAAGTTGGGTGCAAATAAATTGGGAAATAAAATTATCGTGTGTAAAATTGGAGATTTTAGAGTAACAAACTAAAATCTTCAATTTGGTCATATCGTTTGGGTGCTGAAGTATAAATGTTAGCCCTCTGGGGAGGGGAACGTGGGAGCTCCGAAGTGAGAGCCTGTATCCTCCCAGCCTAGCCGCAGATTCAGTAAACAAGCGTAGGATTAGTCAATGTTCTTTATGTCTGGACCAAAGGGTAAAGAATAAGTATGCTCCTATTTGATACAATATAATTTGAACTGATTCACTTTATCCATTCATTATAATTTTTTGACAAGGAGAAGGATGATTTCTTATATATTGAATATCACATTAAAAACTTTATTGGTATAATTAGTTACTAATAAGAAAACTTTATTAGTATGATTAGTTATTTAAGATTTATTAAAATTACATATTTATTTCAATTGATTGAATATCACATTAAAAACCTTATTAGTATAATTAGTTATTTAAGAGTTGTTAAAATTACATATTTATTTCAATTGCTTATTAGTGACAGATAAGCAATTTGAATTATATTGTTGTGATTAAGTATTGCTTTTCTAAAATCTTAATTCATAGTTCTAATATTACTCCCTGTGAGATCGATATCTATTCCATTAGAGCCCTATATTACTTGAGCGATACGTATATTTACGTTGATAAGTGTGACTTTACCATTATTAAATATTGTATATATACATTTTTATCGAATCTATAACCGTTGTTAAGTTTTTGGTGTTGTTGCTGAGGAATTAAATCTTTTAGCATTAGTATTAAATACTTGTATTTTTAAGCACATATAAAATTGTTGCCAACATATTACTTTTTAACATCTTTATAAAGGTTCAAGATAATAAAACACATAATTAGCTACATCTATTGAAGAAGGATGCGGAAAATTAGGAACATACTTGTCATTTTCATTGAAGTAGTGGCCATAATACAGAAGCATTTTTGAAAAAAAAATATCCCATATTAAAACAAAAGATCATTCAGGGATCCAATTTCAAAAAGTTTATGGTCAAACTGATAGCTTCGACAAGACAAACCTAATGATACCAAATGTTATCCAATTTAAACTGAATCAAGTTTGGATCAATCTATTGAACCATTTTTGGAGGCTTTGGGTGGTTAATTAGAGGGCAAAATGAACTTATAGTCAAATTATGCATCTCGATGAGAGGAATCCAATGATCTTATGCTCATTTAATTATGAGATCATTAAGGCCCTTAATTTCTTAAATTTATCCTATGATCAAGGAGAATTAATGTGAGTTATTAAATTGGGTGGTTATGGGAGTTATTTTTTGAATGCCCAAAATGCCCCTCCCTTGTAGCCTATTAATAGACCCCCTCTCTTCTCTTCATGGGGAAGAAAAAAAGAAGATTCAAATCTAGTGTTGTTTGGGACTACACACCTTATAGTTACTTCCAACTCTAATAACCTCTGACCACCATTGAACATTGTCATCCACTCTCTACTTACAATTATTAGCAAACTCTATTGTGTAAGTGTGAATCCCTAAATATGGTGAAATGAAGTATCCTGAATGTGGTTTTACAAAGTATCATGATTACAGAGTAATGAATAATATCATATTTAAGATGAGGTGATAAATTTCAGTGACAAATATTTTCAATTGTCATACTAGTAATAAGTTCACTTTCTTCAGGCTCCAGCAGAATTTTGCACATTATGCGTGGTCACGCATAGTACTAAATGAGTATTGTAACCCTTCACTACCAATTATGGGACAATGGTGTGTTTTTATAATTACATATTTATAGTGAAATACTTTGTTTGGACTAAGCTTTGTGGTTTTTTACCTTTCTGAGTTTTTTCATATAAAAATTTCTAGACTCTTCTCCTGTTGTTTTTAGATTATCTATGTGCGTGCTACATTTTCATATAAATTTGAGATGTTAACCTATCACATTACCACCACAAATATTCTTAAATGCAATAGTACTGAATTTGTTTTTTTTAGATTATGATGTTTGCTACTCTCTTTTAATGATTGAAGGTTCCCTAGCAAAAATACTTTTTATTTAAGTTTTGTATAGAGGCTTTAAAAATGGTTGTGCTTATTTTTTTATTTTAATCAAATTATAAATAAAACTAAGCAAAATTGTATTACCAATAAAAACTTGAAATACTCTTCTTTATTGTAGTCGAGTATGAGCAATCTTTGGAGATAAATAACAATGGTTTAATTCCTCATTTTTTATGTCTCTCATGAAATGATAAAAAGTATATTTCAAGGTTGGTGCCTGATTAATCTTGTCTCTATTCAACATATTTGACTATTTTTTTAAAGATTTATGTATTTTACATTTGTCCTTTTTTTTTTTTGCTTTTGTGCCAAATCTTAATAATGGTAATGAATTTATCTATCAACCTAATAAATTGATATATGAAGATATGGTATAGTTATAATAATGATCAATTAGAGCTATTGACTTAAATTGTTAGTGGCTTGTGACTTAGTAGGTAGCTTGAATGAGAGTCTCCATATCCTTTTAAATTAGGTGGCAAAACTTATCTCTGAAAATAGCAATTTGGAAACCTAAGGGTGGACTAAGGGAATGTTGATATCCTTTCTTTCTTTTAAGAACACTATCTTAGTAAAGACCCACCAAATGGAGCTCTAAGCAACAAAAAAAAATGCTTGAAATGCACATCAATCAAAGAGTGGAAAGATGACAGAGATTGTATACCCATAACATAAGGTTTAATATTTTTTGGATTTTCTGTGATTCTAACACTAAGTCTAACAATTAGGAGTGAAGGGAAGCTAGTTAATGCAAGGGATCGTTAAAAAAAAAATCATTTGAATGCTAAGGCTCAAATCTTACAAGCATGAAATAAAATCTAAGTTGTGATCTATAATCCAATAATTAGAACGGGTTTAGATATAGAGAAAAGAGAGCTAACATATGAAAACCTAAAAAATAAAAATAGAGCAAAAATGCTTGAACCCTTTCCATATTTTTTCTTAATTATCTTTTTAAGGAATTTAAAAGGAATATTAAGGAAAAAATGAAAACAACCCGATGGATGTAAGGCATGAGGTGAGATGTAGTTCCCTCATGTTGCTAGAAATAATTTTCCTTTCAAGACAACCTAATGGCTAGAAACGTGATTGAGTATGTAAGCAACATCATTTTATGCCTTTTAAGAAGATGATAGATGATTTTCATTGTCACATGTTAGTAAATTGTATGTACATATGTATTATTTGAAGGTTAGGTTGGGACTAAGGCAACAATCAAATAATACATAACGAAGAGACCTATCGAATAGTGTGCCCACAATGTCAAAAAAGTTGAGCCATTAAATTGATAAGCTAGAATCAAGGGAATGAATTCAATTCTAGACTGACTACTTTAAAATTTTGAGTTTTTTTTTTTTTTTTTTNAAAAATGGTTTTTTTTTTTTTTTTTTTTTTTTTTTTTTTAAGAATAGATGGTTGGTATTGATTTGCCAAGATGGCATAAAAATGATAAGGGGGATTTGACACTTAAGTGAAGGCTCTAAAATGTTAAGTAATCAAAAATTCCAAAGGTAACTAGGTTAACTTATGAAGAAAATTCCATTAAGGAGAAGTATGCAACTTATTCATAAGGTGAGCAGTAAAGAAAACATAATTAAATTATTGAGAATGCTAGGGAGAGGGAGAGATGTTGGAATTTTGTTGAAGGGAAATTTGATGTTAATTGAGAGGGAACTCAATAAATCCAAGAAGGTACTTCACACTTTCCTAGAGAGAATAAGTTTGTAGTGTGCTGAGAATGAACTCAACAAGATTAGCAAGGAATTGTATGAGGATGTTTGACAATGCATCCATAAGGCATAATTTAAAAGACAATAGCTGTATAATGACATGCTATCAAATAATGCTAAGAAGACATCAACAAAGCTTTAAGAAGATTTTAGTGACAAATTGCGAAACATAAGGCATAAACTAATAAATTGAAGTTAGCAAGCTAGTTGGTCTTAATACAAAGTTGTTGGTGAATATTGTATTATTGATGATTGGCAAAGAGATGTTCATAATTAACTAAGAGGGGGAAACACAAGAATGGTAAATCATGTAAGGTGAAAGGACACTTAAGCAAATGAATTTCTCTTTGTTAGGTTATTAGTTAAATTGAGAGTAAACTTAAGCAAATGAATTTAAGTTAGCACTAAAACAACAATTTTTCAATGACCTATAAAAGTAGGTCATATTAAGTTAGAAAATCCAGAATAATGAGCCTTGTAAAGGAACCAATTAAGGGAACTATTTAAGCTACCCAAAATAAGTTGAGCCCATAATTTTAGGATCTTAACCAACTAAGGTGATGGTTTGAGCAATCAACAAGATCAAAAGGAGAGCCCTAAGAACGCATTATTAACATTGTCAAGCCATCAATAAGATGTTATATAAATGAGTGTATATGAATCGAATAACGAAACTAATGGTTGTAGAGCTATCAATAAGCCAAGAAAATAAACCTATTAGGGATAAGGTACTAGGCTGATAGTTTTAATGTTCTAAGTTATTAGTAAATTGTCAAGGTGAAACTGAAATGAAACACACTAAGGACTGTTTCTTAGGAAGAAAATAATTTATAAGTGATTTGGGTTGATCAAGAAGTGGACTACCAGTAGGAGACCATCCACCATATTTAAGATAACAAGCTATGGACTCAGAGGCCAAAGGGAGGATTTAAATTTGTAGTTGTATGATGTCAAATTGTTTAATAAAACCAAGGAGTTAAAGATAGTTGAGATAGGATTCAATCAAAAACAAAATAACAAAAATAAAGGAAATTAGTCCGAGTCAAATATGACTTAACTATAAACGAGTGGTGTTAGCCCTAAAGCACTCCAATCAAACTTGTCAATTGTACAAGCTAAAATTACAGTCAAAATTGAAATATATGAAGTGTAGGTTACCCTTTAATATAATAGACAAGAAATAAACTTTCGCCAATATATATTAGCTTCAATTTATCAATTATATTTATCATCATAATGATTGAACTAAGGAAGTTGTCTAAATGTATATTCATGAAGTTGAGCTCGCGAGCATGAAGAAGTGAGCTAAATGCTCTTTACATTGTATTCGCACGTGTTATTGGCTTAAGGAAAGACCAAACAATCCTTGGATGAGTTGTTATGCAATAATGTTTTGGTTTTGTATAGATTTAATGGTGGGGCATTTACATATATATAACACACAATTCTTACATATTTACATATCTTATATCTAAAATTTCATATTTACACACATAAGATTTAAATCTTTAATATCACTAGGGCTGTCAAAAAAGCTCGTTGTTCGCGAACAGTTCATGTTCGGTTCGTCAATGAGTTCGTATTTGATTCATTCGATAAGTAAACGAGACGTACGTGAAGATTTTTTTTTTTTTAGTTAGTTAAACGAACAAAACATGAACAACGATGCGTTCGTTCATGTTCGAGTCGTTATTGTTCAAAACTTAAGATAATTTAAAATAATTATATATATATATATAATTTATGATATTAAAAAAAAATAAATTTTATAAATTATAATATATAATAAAATAATAATAATATAATAANGTCATGAAAAAGGGGTTGTACTCTCTTATCGGAAGAACCGTGATTGCTAAGTCCATGTACTGTTTGAACTTAACAAACTCAAGCAAGGGCTGAGGGCTCTCTTAGGGGCTATGTGGAGGTTTACTTTAAAGCTTCTCAATTGAGGGTCAAGGTGGAGAATTGTTATTTTGACCCCCAATTATTGAACTAAGGTAAAATGACAATTTTGTAATGTGGTACCGCCACCTACCACAACACACTTACAGCTCACCTACCGGCCACCTACCTCCCACCTACCTCCCACCTACCACTCTCTTACTTCTATAAATAAAGAGGGTGTGAGGCTTAGGAGAGCAAGGGAGAAGATATCTTAAGCTACCACAAAGGATGAGAGAATAACTATAGAGTTAGAGAGGAGGAGAGCATCTTGAGGCCTTGTATCAAGGTGTCGCTTGAGAGGGAGGCCATAGAAGGAAGATGAGGGCTCATCTCTATGTATAAGCTATGTATTCTCCATTTCTTTTGCCTTAGTGAAATATTTGATTCGTCCCCTCCCGTGGACGTAGATCCAGTTGGATCGAACCACGTAAATGATCTGTGTTTTCTTGTGTTCCTTTTCGTCTCATTTCTATGACAGGAAGTACATATCTCACAACAATTATCTTCCTTTGTATTCACATTTTTTATGAAATAAAATATGCCCGAGAGCTCGAGGAACACCCCACTTTGTTCTATTGGGGGCAGTCTCAGTGCCACTCCGTCTTTATCTCAGTCTTTTTCTCTCCCTCAGTCCCTGCACTCTATGCATCGGGTATGGTCAACATGACACATTTAGATTCAACACCATGAGGCAAAAAAGTAAATGGCTAAATTTCAAGAAAGATATTATTGAGCATATCAGCATATTATATCTCAAATGAATTGCATCTGCTTATAGATATTTTTCTGCTACTTCTTATGCATACAATATTATTTATTTTTTTCTTTCCTTATTTGTCTATCTTAGTTCTCATTTGACGAGCTATGATGCTATGCTTATTCTTTAATATGGCCAACCGGTTACCCTTTAACCCCCAATATTAGTATCCTTATATAAAAAAAATAGAACTAGTTATATTCTCATGGCTGTTAGAGCGATTATTACATCCAGAATTTGTAACTATGATTGTTAGTATTTTAGGTAATATTGTTGGTACTCTGTTGATATTTTATTATAATACCACCGCAATACTGCCATTAATGTCTAAAACAATATCATTCGCACCTAATCCAAAGGTAATAAATTTGTGGGCTATTAATGACCCATTTGCTTACTTCTTTATTAAGAGACTGTTACATTTTTTTCTCTCTTGGTTATTGATATATATTATACCTCTTTGATCCTAGAGATTGCATTGAAATATTTTATTTGGATATTCATAGAGGGAACTTCTATAATGATTTTCTTCTTTTCTAAATGAGGCTCAATTGTTTGTTCATTTTATTATTATTTTTTAATTACTGTCCAATGAGGTTTCTTTCACGAATTTGGTTACTTCTATTTTATTATAGTTATTGGTTTAGCCACTTTGTTTAGTTGTTTGTTCTCTGTATTCAAGGGTGAACCTACGTTGGGTTACTTATTCAAATTTAAATTACTACTTATATGAGAGGATAATTTGCTCTTGTATCCCTCATAAAATATCACTTTTGTCCCTCCATGAATATCACTTTGTTTTTCGTTGTCCTAGCTCCTCCCACGTTGGGTCTATGTGGTAGATTGCATTCTCTCAAAAGTACATCTGGTTTCATTCTTTATTTATATTGTGGTTTGCTGCTAACCTAACATCCAATTTATGGTATCGGTACAATTTTTTTTGCTTTATATTACACTTTTCGACGTCTTTTCTTTGTTGATGCTTTTGGTTGTGATTGTCAAGATAGTTATGAAGAAAGTCGCTCATTATTTGTTAAAGATTTGTATATCCTCGAGCTTACATTTTTTCAACTAGTTTCTTTTAGATTGTCTTTTATATGTTGTAATTTAATTTGACTTTCATTTGACAATTAGCTGTTTTTTAACAAAATTCTTTTGGAATATAATATATTGGTTAAAAAAGGGTGAGCATTTGAGATTTTTTAATTTCTTATGATAAAAAAAGAAAATTACAAAACCCAAATGCATTAAAAGAAATTAGAAGGCAATAAAAAAAAATTGAAGTGATTCAAAATTGCAACAAATGTAACTTGTGCAATCTTCTTTATAAGGCTACTCACACGCAATGACGCAAAGTCAACTGATGCATATAAATGGTAAAATTTTGACTAATGGAGACTAGCTAGTATATTGACATTTTTTTTTCTTACAAAATGAAAAAGGGATAATTACATACAGATCATGTGAAATATTGATATTTACAAATAAATCATCCAACTGATTTTCTTGAATTACCGAACCGATATATTTATGCGTGTCATGATCAGACTAATGAGATTTCGATAAAAATGAAAAATGTCGGTTGTGAGTTTTACCATGAATTTTGACATTTGATTGAGAATTTGAAAAATGGATGAAAGAGGGTCGTTGATGTGTAAATAGCAAGTTTAGGGTGGTATGTATGTGATTGTCCAAGAAAAAAAAATATATAAGTTTTTGTATGTAAAATATTTGTATAAATGTATTAAATTTAGATGGTGCTACTCTAATCAATTTTTTTATCATAACTTCTTATTTTCATATTTTATTGGGGCAGCAGTCAAGATAATTAATGACAATTATCTTGAATTTGAATGAGATAATGCTTGTTATATTATGACAATTAATAAATATTGTTTTGAGACTGTAATAAAAATGTGTGTTAGTTTATGCTTTTCTAATGTTAGATATGTAGATTTAAAAGAATAGTACGGTAGGGAAATGGAAAGAGAGAAAAGAGAATAGAGGAATGGAATCCCTATTTCGGACAATGGGCTTTGCCTCGAAAATTGTCGAATATATTTATTATTGATCGGATGTTACTTTAACTAGACCAGATCAGTGAGCGGATATGTAGGAAAATAAGAAAAAGAATAAGGACCAGTTCAATCTATTTAGATGATCAGTGGTCTTGATCTTTAGACAGGAAGGCTAGAATCTGTGACCCATGTTTTGGTTTATTTTTTTTAGGAGTTGTCACCCTGTTTATTGTCGTAATTTTTTTTTCCAAGTCAGTCTCTCTTCTAGATCATATGGATGTTCTGGAGGAGTAATCGAAAAATACAGACATATAACAAAAGAACACAAAGAAGAGAAATAGCGTAGAGACTTTCTTAAAGCAAACTTCACGTGATAGCCCAAAAACTTGTGTCTAAAATGAGATTGGATTGAAAATGCTTTGGATCATATCAGCGAAGAAGGCTCTAGAAAGCAACCCACAACCAAATAGTCAATTGTGTTTGCTTGTTATGGAGCAACTCCCAAAGGGCCGTATCATTTCGGTTAATTACAACTTCGGGGATGCTAAAAAATACTCAGGATTAAAGGAGTCTATTTATGGGTCGAAGTAGTCATCACGACAGTGCTATAAAAAGATGTTCAGTTCATGGGAGGACATGAGTACATGAGGAGCCGATATGAGCATTGCACATATTTCAAGAAAATGATGAATAATAAGTTCATTTACTTGCTTCTATTTGTTTATGATATGTTGATTACATCTGCTAGTCAGATTGAGATTGATATGAAGAAGAATTAACTATCAAAACATTTCAAAATGAAGGAGTTTGGTGAAGCTTGCATAATTATTGCCATGAAGATTCTCAGGGACAAGTCAGTTGAAAAGATTTGGCTTTCGAAAGAAGCTTATGTCGGAAAATGCTGAAGAAATTTGTGGTTGCTGACTCGATCAAGGCAGTGAATCTACCGATTACATCTCACTTTCAGTTGAATTCAGATTAGTGTCTTAAAGATGATCATGAAAGAAAATATATGTGATCAACTCCTTATGCTAGTGTTGAGGACAAACTAATGTATGTTCTGGTTTATTCTAGATTATACGTTGCACAAGTAGTTAGTGTTGTGAGCAGTTTTATGCATGATCCATGAATGAGTCAATGACAGGCTGTGAAGAGAGTTCTAATGTATATGAAAGGTACAATTGATGTTGGTTTGGTGTTTGAGAAGTACTTATCTATTGTGAATTTGTGTGCAGGCTACAATAACTCAGATTATGCAGGAGACATGGATAAAAAGAGATCTACAACGAGCACTTATTCACATTATCAGAAGTTTCAGTCATTTAGAGGTCATTTCTTCAGTCTAGTGTTATTTTGTCTACTACGGAGAGGATGAAGGAAGCAATATGAATGCAAGGCCTAATAAATGATTTCAGTGTTGATCAGTTGTCTCTGACGGTGTTCTGTGGCAGGTAGAGTACAATATTCTTGACTACAAATCCAGTTCAAAATGCTCTTACCAAACACATTGATGTGAGGTACCACTTTGTTTGAGACTTGATTGAAGAAGACAATGTTCTATTGAACATGATAGATAAAAGGGAGAATCCACTGTACATGCTTATGAAGCTATACCGATCCAGAAACTCACCTACTGGAGAAGTTTGGTGAACAACTGAGCTCGGGACTAATTGCCCAGTCGAGCATTTTGAAGAACTACGCGAGGCTTGATTCCTATCGAGAGGGCGGAGTTACGTAGGCAACCATTTTGGTGCAACTAATTTAGAGTTTGAAATTCATCCGGTCATCTCTCACTTATTTGGAGTAAAAGATAAGGTGAGATGTTGTATTTTATGGTTTTTTTTTTTCCTTTCAATTAGGGGTAATTTGATCTTTGGCTTTATTTATTTATATGTCATGTCATCCTCTATAATAGGAAGTAGGTGTGTATGAAGTTGTAACCCAAGCTTTGTTTTTTTTAGGATTTAGGGCGTATATAGGAGTGTAAACAAATCGAACACGAACGAACAAAACTTGTGTTCAGGTTCGGTTCGTTTGAAATTTAGTTTGTTTGAAACAAGCTCGTGTTTGAAATTGTTTGTAAAGTCACTGNTATAATTAATATAATATATTATGTCTATATATTAATATCAGGGATGTCAAACTGGCTCGTCGTTCGCGAACATCTCGTGTTCGGCTCCTTCATTAAGAAACAAACACAAACAGTAACTTCACAATCAATTTCAAACACAAGCTTATTTCAAACAAATTAAACGAACCGAACACGAACACAAACTCTGTTTCGTTTACACCTCAAAATATCACATTAAAAAAAGAACATTATTATTTAGATCAGTCATTTAAGTTCCTTAAAAAATTATGTATCATGACTCGATTGCTTTCAAAGTCCACGAAAGTTTTCCAGCCCACATTACCTTCTCGGAAAGTTTCTGGGCGTTTTTTGTAATTTGATCCTTGAGAATTGTATGCTTGCTGTATCACAGTTTGGGAAACATCTTACTTTTTCTTATTTTTAATTAGTAGTGCTAAATATAGAAATTGCATGTGGGGGCTTGATGTTGATGTCTTCCTCTTACCACTTCTCGAATATAAGTTAATTGCAGCATATGCTTTATTTATTTATTTATTTATTATTTTATTTTGTTTTTTTTTTATATAGAAATTTACATATCTTATATTTAAACTTTCATATTTACATAAAAATATTTTACTGTTAAATCTTGGTATTAAAAGATGCATTTCATTTTTAAAAAGTTATAAATGTGGTATTAAATATTTAAGTGAAATGTATATAAATATCTAATATTTTATTCTAATTTTTACTTACATTCAATCTTATTTATACATTGAAAAATATATTTTATTTTTTAAAAATTAATATAATGATATTTTTATGTGATAAGTGAATGTTCGGTCGTATAAATATAGAAAATAAAGTTTAGGTCTTAGATATGTAAATACATAAGAATTAAGTGGTATGTATGTAAATGCCCCTGATTAAAAATTAATTTTTTTTATATTTGAAAAAAATTAATAGAATTAAATTTGGAAATAATTTAATGCGAATCTTAATAATAACTTGGAAATCTTATCGACTACATGGCTGACGTCATCAAATTCCATAAGCTTTTGTCTAAATTTTGATTAAATATTAATTTTTTTTTAAATGATTTAAAAATATGAATTAATTGAATTATTAAATTTCATTTATAGTTTCGAAAGCAATTTTTGATGATGGTGACTGAAAACTNTTTTGATTAAATATTAATTTTTTTTTAAATGATTTAAAAATATGAATTAATTGAATTATTAAATTTCATTTAAACTATAGTTTCGAAAGCAATTTTTGATGATGGTGACTGAAAACACCCCGAACAAATCGTACTGAAAAAAAGCTACGTGGTCGGATTCTATTAAAATAGACCTTTTTTTATATATAAAATTAACAAATAATTTGAATTATAATATTTTATTTTTTATAACTTTAGTCAGTTTAAATTAATACAATAACTTCAAATGCTAAATTACATACACGCCACTCAGTTCCTATCTATTTACACATCTAGCACCTAAATTTTATTTTTGACATTAACAAAATAGATGGTTTCTTGCATTTTTTAGATATATTTATAAATTATTTTAAGAAAATTTAAAACAATTAAATAATTTTAATAAGTTAAAAAAATCAATTTGACTAAATTAAAAAAAAAAAATCTCTTTTATTGTTTATTAAGTCACTTGCTAAATTTTGATATTAATCTCACTTATAGCTTATATCACATATAATATATTATTCATATAAAATTTGATCAACTAGTATATTTTAATTATATAAATTTAATTGCAATGTATAATTATTTAATATCACTAATATTTTAAGATTAATTATTAATTAAATATTTATCTTATTAATCTCTATTTATTAACTAACCAAATTTATTAATTAACAAATCATTATCTAACATATTTGATCCATCATACTTTATAATATTAATATTTATCATTATATAAATTTATAATCTCATAAATTTTAATCCTTATGCTTATTCATGGATCATATTTTTCTTTTTACAGTTTTAACTCACTTATTTTACACAAAATATTCTTAATTAATTAAGAATTGATAACCTATTTGGTTATATATAATGAAATTATTTATTATTAATTATCTATGTTCTTTGATTGGGTAAGAGCCTACTTATAATTAATATATTTTCTTATTTAATTTTTATAAATTAATTATATACTATTAAGAGTTCATGAATTACTAGTTTATTTATATTTATAAAACCATTTCTTAGTAATTTCAGACAAGAAGTTTGATACTCTTTCAAAAATTTAATTTATTTATTGATTCATTGAAATAAGCATTCAATTAATACAAGCCAAATTCAAATCAAGTATAATTGTTAAAAAAACCACATCAAATTATGCTCAACTCGGATCGATTACAACCCTAGATGTATATAATCTTATGTTTATAATAANAGAAGTTTGATACTCTTTCAAAAATTTAATTTATTTATTGATTCATTGAAATAAGCATTCAATTAATACAAGTCAAATTCAAATCAAGTATAATTGCTAAAAAAATTAAACAAGATGCGGTCATATCCACATCAAAATATGCTCAACTCGGATCGATTACAACCCTAGATATATATATATATATATATATATCATGAGTATTGTGAATATGCTACTTTTGCTATGGATTTTCTAATATTAAATATCATTCTTTGATTATTAAAATTCTCCTCTCTAAAAAAATAATATGTCCCTAAGAACACATATCGATCAGCACGAATTTCAGCTCATATTTTTATCTAAAGCTTCAAAATCAAAATTGGAAATGTCTGCACTTTAATTTATGATTGTGGGAAGGGTCTCAAAGTGATGAACCAGATGCCATAAATAACATTTCGACCTGAGTACAGGTAGCCCGAGATCAAACTCTTAAAATAAAGTTGGATGCCTTGAAATATATTTTAAGCGTGAATGATCAAAAAATCTCTCAAGTTCATAGTCATTTCACGCGTCTCGACGAGCCGAATCTAAGAATCTAAGATCACTTATTTTTGAAGTCAATAAGACACNTTATGATTGTGGGAAGGGTCTCAAAGTGATGAACCAGATGCCATAAATAACATTTCGACCTGAGTACAGGTAACCCGAGATCAAACTCTTAAAGTAAAGTTGGATGCTTTGAAATATATTTTAAGAGTGAATGATCTAAAAATCTCTCAAATTCATAGTCATATCACGCGTCTCGACGAGCCGAGTCTAACAATCTAAGATCACTTATTTTTGAAGTCATTAAGACAATTAGATTTCTATAAAATACTATGTGATCAAAGGGAGACTTTGTTTTATCCAATAAAACAATCCAGATTCAACACTATTTACATAGGATGCCACTTACAAAATCTAATGTAGAGCACCACTCTTTTCAAAAAGGGGAACTTGGGCTTGGAGCATAAAGTTGAAGTTATAGGACCACTGTCGTCTTACCACCACCGCAGCAAGGCCACCGAGTCGTCGAGTCATTGCCACCGCCGAGCCACTATCACCACTCACTGCCATTGGGTCACCATCATCCGATCGCCCCCACAATCGGCTCCCTCCACTGCAAGATCACCTTCGCCACTAGCAGACCAATGTTATATGGCTGCCTACGTTGTCAGATCAGTGCTGCCTAACGATCGTCGTCAAGTTGCCAGCTTGTCGCCGTCTACATTACAAAAGAATTGTGTAACAGCGTCTGAAATTCATGTCGGAAATGTTTGACACATAAAATTGAGTCGGATTTTGCGACTGCTACACGACGATATATATACTATGTTATCTACGATGGAATTTGCATCAGAATAGCCTTTAAATATTCGATGCAAAAGGCGATGAAATTTCCATTGGCGTTTTAGCGATTTTAGAGACTACTTTGCGACAAATAAGTCGACACAAAGGCTTTACTTAATAGAGTCGAAAAAATACTCTGCAAATCAGACCTAAAGTCTGACACAATAGACATAGAAAACACTTCCCACGTTCTCCATTTTATTTTCCACCTTCGCGCCTTCTCTTCCCCTTCCCTCCCGCTGTGCTCGCCCAAAACCCTCTCACGCTCTCTTCCTTGCCTGAAAGTTTTGGTCGGAAATAGAGTTAATTGGGACGGCAAGGTTACGGGGCACAAGACCTCCAAATCTCCGATATTTCTCATCCTTCTGTTCTACTCCTATGTGAGAGCATTGAGGCTTTATTTGTGCCATTATTGTTTATTTAGTAATGTGGTTTGTATTTAAGAATCAAATTTTAGAAGATAGGTACGTTTATACACAAGAATTGAGTGGTATGAAAAGTGATGCTTGGATGTTAGGCATCAATATACGTAAGTTTTGAGTGTAAAGTGTGTGTATCTGTGTGTGTGTGTGTGTGTGTTGAGCCACCTCTTTGAAGATCATTAGTCCTCTTAAGTCACGGATTTGAATCCCCCTCTGGTCAGCTTGCCAATAATGAGAGCGATTCTTGAATAGTTAGACACATGAGGATGCCTGCGGGCTCGTATAATAGCCATGCTCCGCAAAAATAAAAATATAAAATATAAAAATTCTTATATCAAGTGAGGATAATGCAACACCTATCTTGAGAAAATATAATTCATTTCTTAAGAGCAAGAAAATGAAATTCTAAGATAGAAAAAGTGGAAAAGAAACTTGAGCCATCCATGCTTAATCCTTCTTTTTCTTCCTCGTGTATATTCATAACACATGCTATATATAAAAAGCGCCACAAAAAATTAGCTCAAATTCTTTATCCACACTGAAGATCTAAGCAATATTGTTTCTTCTGTTTCCTAAAGCTTTCTAAGCTTCAAATTGCATCCACCGAGTCCTCCTACTTCTTATCACACTAAATAACATTACTCTTCATCATTCTCTACTCCCAATTCACCATACACCTTCTATCTTAAATGCATATAGCTTCAAGCTTAGTAAAGTTGGTAAGAAACTTTTTTAGCATTAATATTATTACCTATAAATAGTGAAGAAGTCTTTTTCCAAAATTTTCTTTCATCCATTTTCAACAAGATGTACAAATATCAAACAAAAATATGTAGTAAATAGATTATTTGTGAAATAGCAAGTTATTTTATGGCTAGAGGAGAATAACAAAATGTTGACGCCTAAGCTAAAAATCATGTCAATGACAAGTCTACTCAAGCTCCATACTATATAACATACGACATAATTTTCTGATTTTTTTTCTTAAGACTCCTACGTGGGCATGTAATCTCCTTAAATATTTATTCTATATATCCTATTGCTTCTCAAAGCTATAATGCTAACTTTTCTATTCATATTAACCTACAAAAAAAAAATGTAAGCTTATGTTTCCAAATGCCCTAATACTTCTGTTTATTATAGTACTAATTAATTTTTATTAAGTTTTTTGATGTTTAGCATTTGTAGTAGAAAATAGTAATTTTTGTAAGAGGAATCTTTTATACTCTTTTTATGCAACCTACAAAACCTTCAAATCTTTGGAGGAGATTTAGTTTAAGTGGAGAGACTTGAAGCAATGCATGAAAAAAAAATTTATGAAAATAATGGTAAAGGAAAAGTATAGTATGCTTAGGTGGATAAGTTTTTCCGTGTAATACTTAGAAGTATACAATCTTAATTATCACTACCTCTTTGAATGCAATTTTATACTTAGTTTTAGGAGGAATAATTTATTTTCAAAGCTTATGTGTATGTAGTTATGAGAGGGACTAGGAGTGAAATGAAACTACTAACTTGATAAGTGCTATGAGAGTTAGTTTTTAGTCTAACTTGAAACCAAATTATATCACATCACCTTACCATTTCACCTCGGACTTTTTATCGTCCAACTCATTTATGAAACTAATAATGTGATTTTTCATCATCAAAGATCAATAATAAATTAATTATTATTATTTTTTTTAATTTCTTCGGAGTCAACAGTTTTCGAATTTAATTTTATTATTCTCCTTTTCAAATAGAAAAAAAAATCCTAAATAATTAAAATGACTAGTAAAAGTGCAAGAAAGATAGAAAAATAACACAATCAAATAAAGACATATAGAGAATGTGAAGAATTTCCATAGTATGGTCTTCATGAGATGGATCAGGAGTAGAGGTCCAAAAAGAAATTAAACCAAATCACCTTGAAAGCCTATCCATTAAAAGGCCTATATAAATCTTCCATATATAAATAACTAGAGATTCAAAAAAAAGTTCACAGGATCAGGGGAAACTCCCAAAGAAAAATATTTCTTTTGTAAATTTCTTATTAGGGAATACAAAGAAAACCCCTTGATTAAATAAACCTTCCTTACCTTTTGATATATAGTGAAAGGAAGCATTAATAAATCAAGATCATCACTTAGTAGAGAAATTTTAGTGCTTCAATGTCAAACTAGGCCATAAGGTAGAGGATGAATAACATATCTCAAATGGGTGGCAATGATCCTACTCTGTGTGTGTGTGTGTATAAGTAGCACATTTTTAGGCATGTCATACTCCCACTTTTGCTCACTTAAAAATAAATATTTGAGCTTCATTGTTTGACAAGGGGTTTTACTTTAACAAGTGACACAAATTAAGTTTTCAGTAGTAAAACTTGTTAGGATATATCTTAATTAGAGATCAAAACTCTTGTTACTAAGAGTCTCTGATGGGCATGATTGAGCTTGCTTGAGATAGTATGATCGTGATATTTTCTGATCCACTTATAAAACACCAATTACATATAGTGTTGGGAACTTTATTTTAAGGTGCATTATAAAGATCTTAGCCCCTAAGATTGATTAGAGAAGTCTTTCAAAGATGACATTGCATGCTGACTCAAACCATAGTATAAGAAATTAGATCATGTGAGTCACCAACCAAGGGAATACTCTTGGTATAATGCAGAGAGTGAATTTCCCATTGAAGTTCGCTAGCTAAGTATGGAAGCCATAGCGAGGTTTAACAATAGGCTAAAATTTTCCCTGGTCAACCTTATACCCAAAAAAATTGAGTAGAATAAGACATTGATTGAGCACCCTCCATCAACCAGAATTTTATTGATATTATAACAAGTGTCAATGATCCTAGTGATTATAACAAGAGGATTTTTGTGTAGTACTGTTACCTCTTGAACGAGAGAAAAATTCCAGGAAAAACTTGAATTATTGAGGTCTACATTGGAGTCTAAAGGCCTTCGTTTAAGTAGAACTAAAACTAAATACATGGAATGTAATTTTAGTAGTAATCGCTCTAGTGACATAAGTGTGACTTTGGGTGATCAAATTATTAAAAAGTGTGAACGATTTAGATATTTTGGGTCCGTTGTTCAAAGCGATGGTGATATAGATGGGGTTGTTAATAGTAGAATTTAAGTTGGTTGGTTGAAGTGGAGGAATGCTTCGGGCCTTTTGTGTGTTAAAAAAGTACCCCTTAGACTGAAAGGAAAAANAATTAAAATGACTAGTAAAAGTGCAAGAAAGATAGAAAAATAACACAATCAAATAAAGACATATAGAGAATGCGAAGAATTTCCATAGTATGGTCATCAAGAGATGGATCAGGAGTAGAAGTCCAAAAAGAAATTAAACCAAATCACCTTGAAAGCCTGTCCATTAAAAGGCCTATATAAATCTTCCATATATAGATAACTAGAGATTCAAATTTTTTTTTCTCAGGATCAGGGGAAACTCCCAAAGAACAATATTTCTTTTGTAAATTTCTTATTAGGGAATACAAAGGAAACCCCTTGATTAAATAAACCTTACTTACCTTTTGATATATAGTGAAAGGAAGCATTAATAAATCAAGATCATCACTTAATAGAGAAATCTTAGTGCTTCAATGTCAAACTAGGCCATAAGGTAGAAGATGAATAACATATCTCAAATGGGTGGCGACCAATATCAAATATGGACCTATGAAATCAAATCAATAAAATTACTATAAGAGTGGAATGAACATCAAAAGAGATGATAAGAATTTCTTAGAGTTTGATTTATATAGTATGAGAAGGATTCCATGGTTTTGTCATTTCAGATTATTAGGACCGTAAGTTTATTTAGTTATAAAGGTAGTTGACCTAAAACAACCAAGAATCCCTTATTAGTAATTCATGTACTATTGTTTTATTTTATGTATGTCATACAAGTTTTAAATATTATTATTTATTTGAATAGTTAAACATGTCATCAAAAGTAATATATTATCTCAAAAAAATAAAAATATCACTTTAAAATTTAATGTGATTCTTACTTGTTTAATGTGATTCTTACTAGTTGAGGAATGCATACGCCTCCCGGGTCATTATGGATTCACAATAAGTTTTAGCATACCAATTTGCCAGATTGAATATGTAAATTAAATATGAAGTAATGAATCATCACGAGTATGAGATAAGAGAAATCTTAAATAAAAATTAATCATACACATGATCATTTCTTATTACAAGAAGAAAGATAAAAAAAACTACTCAGACTTTATGAATTAACATAACAAAACATGATTTATATTAAAATTCAAGTTTACACATTAAAATATAGCTCAAATAAAAATACAAAGTACCTATCTTAAACTCGTCCACAAGAAAATCCTCTAAAGTTCCTTTGATGAAATTTCAACTCTCCTTACCATTTCACTCCGAGGCACACACGCACACACACCAAAAGAATCTCACAACAAATCACCTCCACCACACACCACGACCACTACTCCAAGACTTTCTAAACCCTCCCTTTTTGGCCTCTCTTAACTCCTTATGTGATACCTCTCAAAATTCCCAATAGTCACTTCAGAAGCCCCTTCAAAATTCATCCAAAATCAATGCATAATAATCAAAATTGATTCTGACGCCTAGGGCGCCAAACTTCTAGAAGCCCAATGTAACTGCCGGTGCTTAGGCGCTAGATCTTTTTGTCATGGTGCGGGCTCTTTATTTCCACGTATAGAGTCTGACACCTGGGTGCAAGTTCACTTTGTGCTCTTTCGCTCCATTTTGCCCCATTTTGCTCCTTTATTTTTTTAGAACTCTATCTTTTGTACTTGTAATAAAAAACAAGCAAAATGCCTTCCATTAAAGTACATGCCATTAAAAATGAGCATAATATATATATATATATATATA